>JARHVA010010026.1:0-52500 GCA_037957365.1 Torreya grandis
CATCAATCACATTTAGAACTTGACTAAATTAGCAACTAGTAATTATGGACTATATCTTATGATATATAGATTTATTTAAATAATAATTTATATCTATTTTTATATTTTTCTATATATTAAAAAATTCAAACATTACTCCTAATTAAAACTAGTTTTGTGTTTTGAAACTTTTTCTAGCCAAGTATGAGATGATATATGGGGTGCCGAAAAAATTAACTCCACAATAATCCAATTAATATGATGTTTATATACATCCTACGAGATTACATACAAAAAATGTATCATCATTATACCCTTTTCTCTATAAAATACAAATTGAAAAGTTATTACAATAGGTACTAAAGTTAGGAATAATTCACCTTACCACAAGGCCATACTCTTCTCCTTTGTAATTGTTTAAAAAAATATGGGATTTCTAAGCATACCATTGATATAGATAAAATGAAAAAAAAAGCACTATTAAGTATAATTTTACTATTTTTTTCATTTATAAACTCAAATATGATCATCATCGTGTCCCTATCTTTATAAAAGTAGATTTAAGTTATGTCTCGCAATAAATACTCATCTACGGGATATATATTCCACATACTATTTTCTCCACTCATGACATTAAATATGAATTTGTGGTCATGGATATTAGGGTTTAAAAAATCTCTTTAATGTTTTAGCTAAATATGAATAAAATGTTTCATTCCTTTATAAAAAAGATTAATTTTAATTTTAATTGATGAAATCCTAATATAAAACTAAACTTAGGGAGATAAAATGTATCACCTCATTATTGCATTAAAAATTATTTTTGATCATCAATTATATTAAAAATGTTTGAAATGATATTTTAGATAGAATGAGGTGGATTACCAATGAAATAATATCAAGTATTGGGTGTTAGTGTCCATCCTGATAAAATTGAATCCATGAAACAATGTCTGAAACCCAATATGCTCAGAATCATTCATGGATTTATCAATATTAGGTGGTACTATAAAAAAGTCATCAATAAATATGGAAACCCTATGAACCCATTAAACTACATTGAAAAAATGGACACGATTTAGTGGTCTATGAAATAGAATAATTTTTTAGCATAATAAAATGTGTTGTGTTTAGTAAATTTGTATTTTCCATGCCTAATTTCTTTCAGAACTTCATCATTGAAATTGATCAATGTGGAAATGGAGTTGGATCCATCCTTATGTAGGAATGATTGCCCATCATATTCAACAATAATGTCATTACTAGGAGAAATATATTAGTTTTGACTTGTGAAGAAAATTCCATTGTATATACAATTGTAGATTTTAAAATATAGATTTATATGTAAACATATCCTTTTAACTTGATACATATATCTCAAGGATTTACCCTTTAGTTTAACCTTCCATGGAACTGAAAGGCTTGCACGCACCACTTGATTGGGTCTAATTACTTATTATTCTAACCTTGATTATTAGTATTATCTAGATCACCTATAACCACATTTTTCTAATAAACACACACACAAACACACACACACACACACACACACACACACACACACACACACACACACACACACACACACACACACACACACACACACACACACACACACACACACACACACACACACACACACACACACACACAAACACACACACACACACACACACACACACACACACACACACACACACACACACACACGCACACACACACACACACACACACACACACACACACACACACACACACACACACACACACACACACACACACACACACACACACACACACACAAAAACACACACACACATCAAATTTCATTACATGACCTCAACAAATTTCATTCATTATAGATATTTGTATTAAGGGTAGTATAATATAATTAATACTATTTTCATACTTCAATACAAGTGTCCATACCTTAAAAACACTCAAAATTTAATATCTTTCAAAGTGTATGATTCAGATTAAGAATATAATCAACACTTATGTGTGGATTATTTAGAAAAGAACTAGTATAAATACACATCAAAGACAAGTATTTAAGATGTCTTATAATTACCATGTAATCACTCATTCAAGATCAATCAAAAAATTAAAAAAATAGGATATTTTACCCTATTCATTGTCATTTTCATATGAATCATAGGAGAAATCATACTACACATCTGAATCACTAAAAGGATAAGTCATGAGTCGTATTGGTTAAGGTATAAGTTACATCACACTACACACATTTTCATATAGTATATTACACCCTTGTACACACATATTACCACACATAAGGAATACCTAAATAATTTTGAGGGTCTTCCTTAGAGTATTAGTTATTTAGGAGAAACTCATTGACATAGGGGTCTTTAAGGTAAGATCGATACCACGAGCCCACTAACCTATTTTATAGAAATATAATCTATCCTAAGGTGAAGATCTAGGTTTTGATTTAAAAATAAATATCGACAACCTATGTTTGAGATCTAAATACACTCGATGAAAGGTAAAATAAAACTTGTAAAGTCCTAGCTGGTTGTATATTGATACAATGAACATTTCATATAGGACATTTGCATCTAGATTTAGAGATTACCAATGATACAAATGTCTACTTATCTAGACATAATTATTATAGAATTTAATAGTTATTGGACATCAAACAACCTATTTACACACCTATACATCTCATATTTATCTATGCATAATTTCATAAGTTAATTATTATTTATTATTTAAAACTTTCAATCAAAAGAATATTTATAATTATAAATTTTATATTTAGTGTTTTTTTTTTAATTTGACACTAAAATTAAATATCTTAACTTGAGATATTTAAAATGTCTTACTTTAAGGAATATTTCATTTCACTCTTGAATTATCCTATTCAACTTAACCCTTAAATCTAAAAGGGGTTAAACATTTGGTGAACCTGACCTCTAATCCATCCTTTTAAAACCTAGATTGGTCTAAGGATTTCAACCTCCCAGGGTTTCATATTATTATGTTTATTTTCAAAGCTTATTTGCTTCACTTATTCACATATTTGTCTTAATCTATAAAAAATGGAAAATCGTAATCACAAATATCATTTTTGAATGAAATAAATATAATCATTTATCAATCATTTGAATTCCAATAGAAAGTTATGATGTATTTATTTATCTTATAAGAGATGAAATCAATAAAGTTGCTAAGGATACTTCCTCTACATCTCATAATTAACCCTTAAGTGGTCATACTATTTCTACATCTTCCATAGGAACCATTATTACTTCAACGTAATTACTAGTTTTGATGCCTATTTAAGCACAAATGTTTGCATCCCCTTTGGTGAATTATCAAACACCAAACTATAGTGATTAAAATTCATAATATCTTGTACAACATTAAAAAAATTTCAAGATAAGGTTACCAACATTGATAAAAATTCTATCAAATCACATCATGCCATTGATTCATAATATGTATTTCATAATGCTCTTGCATGTGATATATATTTTTACCCTTTAGCAACTATTTTTATTGCACCCAAGTTTAGGGTTTATAATGGCAAGGGTTATCCTAAGTAACATTTATGATCCTTTTATGTGGTATTCCAACATTATGCTTATAATGATAAATTTTTGACTAATTTATTATGAATAAGTTTAAATGACGATGATTTGAGATGGTTATATGATATACCAATAAAATCATTAAAAGCATTCAAAGCCATATATGATCAATTTTTAGCACATTTTCAATCAATATCACTAAAAATATGTCATATTCATAGTTTTCAAAAATCAAATACAGAACCAATGAAATAATTAATTAATATGTATTATATGGGAATGTTTTCCAAGATGACAAATCCAATGACATATAAATAAATTAAACACATACTAAACAAAAATTTGCTTGATCCCTTACATTAGTCTATTAATTTAAAAAAAATCAAATCATTTTATGGCTTATGACATATTTTTTCAAATACATAAATGAGATTTATTGAATTAAATAAGCTTAAGTATATACTAACACACATATTACATCCACTAACAAGTTTCATATCAAATTGAGTTACATGGTACAACCTAGTGACTCTAAAAATGACATAATTACCACAATAAATAAAGTGTTGCAATAACCTAATAGTTTGATCTTAACCAATGCACCTAAGAGATAATTTAAACTATTACATGAATCTCCATATTCATTAAATTGAAATTTGGTAGAGTGTCATCTCGTGTCCCTCCCTACTCATGTGGTGGTTGATATTATTTGAACTTTACCAAAAATATATGATGGTAAGTCTATTATGACTACCACTAATGTGTGTGTAATTATACAAACCAAAGGTACAAAACAATATATATATATATATATATATATATATATATATATATATATATATATATGTTGACACTGGAGATTGCACCTAGTGGCAGGAAAATAGGTTCCTGCCCTCTCCTCGCAACATGGAAACTCCTCTCTGGCCTGTGGGACGACGAAGCAGGAGAGGAGAGTCTCTAGTTAAGGGCTAGATCCCTTTGATGTATCATTATTTGTTTCAAGCAGTGAAAAAATACATACAAGCATATATATATATATATATATATATATATATAAAGCTATAATAAAATGGGGGGAAAGAAAAGGGAGAAGAAATGCAAGAAAACAAAACTACTCTAAGGAGGTGATACACCAAAACAATATGACCCTTTCACACCCACTCTCAAAATCAGACAAAGCACACTTATACGCTGCACCCTTGACACAAGAAGCAATCTGCAAACTTGACAGGGAGGTAAAACAAAAAATACAAGAAAGGAGGTTCATCCAAGTTGTTATAAGAAGCACTCTGTAGATAATCCCTTCTATGTTGCACTCCAAAATAGAACTCTTCTCCTATCAGCTGCAGATGGCGACTTGTAGATAGATGGTATATTGATGTTAAACATGTGGGAGCATCAAAAACAATGACTAAACATAGATAAACACTCAGAACATACACAGGATATCTATTCAAGAAGAGGTAAAAACTACATTGATTGATTCAGGTGGAAAATTTAACAGGGCTACGCCTTGTAAAATTCATCAAAAGATGATTACAAAATAACCAAGTTATGAATATATATGAGAAGCAAAGGTGCCGATGTGGTGCTCCTACTTTTACAAGTGGCATGTGTGTCCCTTTCAAAAGAAAACAAGTCGCTCAAAAATTAATGAGTTGTCCATTTGCCTGCTCGAGGCCTGCATTCCCTACTTAGGTAACTTACACGATTTGCCTTTCAATTTAATGTGAGATAGAGGAAATGGTTGCACTATTGGTTGCTATCATTCTAAATGATCAATTTTGTGGGTGCCATCTCTCTTGCCAAAGACGCTTCTCTAATTTGTGCCATTTAGACTTAACTGCTCACTCATTCTTTACTTATCACTCTATCCATTTGCTTTTTATGCCATCAGGTAGTAAGTGATTTTTGTCTATTCCACTTAGATCACTCACCTGCTCCCTACCCTGTCATCTTTGCTTGCCACTTGGAATTTGTATTTTCTGCTTACTCGGCCCCTTAAGTGAACTCCTTGGCGGCTCGCTACATTTTTCCCCCTTTTCCTCATGTTTGGCGCCTTTCCAGATCGAAAACCCAATGGATAAATGGATTTGTTAAATTTGACATGTATATGGCCATCTTTAGTTTGAAAACCAATGGCTCTTTTTCTTGATTAAACTTGACGTCCTCTGAGACGTCATTGGGTCTACTTTATGTCTTTGTTTTCCTCTCGGGAACTTTTTTGCTTGTGCATTACTTTGGCGGGTCCTTTCCTTTGTCACGTCTACCATCCGATAGGGCACTTTTACTTTTGAAGACTCCCTTTCGTTGAAGGATCCACCCTTGAACCAAATCTGTTGAACCAAAGATTGGTTCATCAGTTCAAGGTTCAACCAATGCGCGCCAATTTTAAACAAGGCGGATGAACTTCATTAAACCGTTGAAGTTGAACCTCTTGGCTTTGAACCAAACCTTTTCCATTAAACTAAACCAAATAGAGAAACATTGGTAAGACTCGTGCCCTCTAGAACAATTTGCCTTTGAATAGTGAAGAAGGAAGGTGAACAATTTTGGCATGTGAGCAAAAAATTGGTCAACACATGGTGACTCATAGGGAAAGCATGCCCGCCATGCTTAGAATCTAGCTGCCTTGAAAATCCATTGGGCATGGAGTTAGTAGCAACTTTGAGAAGCAGCAGCAGCTCTATTATAACACATAATCAAAAAATGTAGATCCACCTTTGAGGAAAAGAAAACACACGCAAGACTAAGAAAACTACAACCTGTGCGATAGCACTTAGGGGAAATAGGGAAAGAAAACTGAAAGCAACCTACTATATACATTTAAGTAGGCATTTTTTATTCTCTCCTGGATCAAAGGGAAAGCTTCTAATGTCTCCTTCATTAACACACCCAATATCGATAATGGATCCCATAAGGAAATATTTATGTGCAGCTCCTTCACTAGGTCTACCATGTTGATCTAAGGATCGCTCCCTTCCATATTTTATTTGGGGTAACTTGTAGCCTTCTGAAGCATAGGTCAGGGAGCTGAATGTATGACTGGAAGCCTAAAATTTGGGAATTTTTGGTTCGCCTGTGGTGGATGAGATGGTGTGGCCGTTTGAACTGTTGCTTGAGCTTCTTCAATAGCTCCCCCTTTGGATCTTGTGTTGGCTGCAACGTAGTCAGCCTGATTATTTACAACACCCTATTAATTGATCTCATAGAACTCACCTTTTAGGAGGTTCATACGAGTAGAGTCAAGCTGACTCTGACTGCTACTTGTGTTGGGTTGCATTGGAGCCTTGAAGACCTAGGAATGAGTGGCTACCTAATTGTCCAGCACATTTGGGTAACAACCCATTATCTCATCTATATAAATAGCTTGCTCCTAACCATATCCTGTGGTTGAAAAACTTGGCTGTTCCTGCACCAGATCATTCTGAATGGGCACCATAGCTTTAGATGGTGGAGGGGGGCCTCGGTTGTAGTCTTGGAAAGGTCTGGTCTGATTAAGCTGACCCTGTCCTTGACTGTAGTTTTGAAAAGGGGGTCTAGGGGCATGACCATAATGCTGGTATCCCTAATTTGGTATGTTACCTTGAGCTTGCAACCTTCTGATGGCAGCGAGTTCATTGGTCATGATCTACAACAACCTCCTAACTTCATGAAGCTCATTGGATGGAGTAACAGCTAGTTTATTTATGCTGGGTAATGTTGTAGCAATAAGGGGATTTAAATGGGGTAATTCTCTTGTGAAGGAAGCACTTGTAGCTAGACTGGGAAGATGACTTGCTAAATAAGGATGAGTCCCTTTGAACCTCAGTTGCTTTGATGAGTTGAGAGGTAATTCGATGAATTTAAAAGGGACACCCTTATTAGTAGATCTTGTGGTGACTTTAGGCATCAGAAGATTAAGAAACTATTCTTGAAATTATAGAACTGAAGCTCTTACCATTGGAGTTGCCAGATGCTGGAAAACTTGAAATTACTGTGACAGGACCAGCATCAATCTTGAAATTCTACGACATTGAAAACTTGTGTCCCACTGGGCGTGCCAGAACTGTTGACACTGGAGATTGCACCCAGTGGCAGGAAAATAGGTTCCTGCCCTCTCCTCGTAACATGGAAACTCCTCTCTCACCTATGGGATGGTGAAGTAGGAGAGGAGAGTCTCTAGTTAAGGGTTAGCTTCCTTTGATGTATCATTGTTTGTTTTAAGCAGTGCAAAAATACATACATGCATATATATATATATATATATATATATATATATATATATATATATACAACTATAATAATATGGGGGGAATGAAAAGGGAGAAGAAATGCAAGAAAACAAACCTACTCTAAGGAGGTGATACACCAAAACAATATGACCCTTTCACACCCACTCTCAAAATTAGACAAAACACACTTACACATTGCACCCTTGACATAAGAAGCAATCTGCAAACCTGACAGGGAGTTAAAATGAAAGATACAAAAAAGGAGGTTCATCTAAGGTGTTATAAGAAGCACTCTATAGATAAGCCCTTCTATGTTACACTCCAAAATAGAAATCTTCTCCTATCAGCTACAGATGACAACTTGTAGATAGATGGTATGTTGATGTTAAACCTGTGGGAGCATCAAAGACAATGACTAAACATAGATAAACACTCAGAACATACACAGGATATCTATTCAAGAAGAGGTAAAAACTGCGTTGATTGATTTAGGTGGATATTTTAATAGGGATGCGCCTTGTAAAATTCATCAAAAGATGATTAAAAAATAACCAAGTTATGAATATATATGAGAAGCAAAGAGGCCCATGTGGCGCTCCTGCTTTTACAAGTGGAATACGTGTCCCTTTGAAAAGAAAACAAGTCGCTCAAAAATTAATTAGATGTCTATTTGCTTGCTCGAGACCTGCATTCCCTACTTAGGTAACTTACACGGTTTGGCTTTCAATTTTATGTGAGACAGAGGAAACAGTTGCAATGCTGGTTGCTATCATTCTAAATGATCAATTTTTTGGGTGCCATCTCTCTTGCCAAAGATGCTTCTCCAATTTACGCCATTTGGACTTAACCGCTCACTCATTATTTACTTATCACTCTATCCATTTTCTCTTTATGTCATCAAGTAATAAATGCATTTTGTCTATGCCACTTAGATTGCTCACCTGCTCCCTACCCTGTCATCTTGGCTTGCCACTTGGAATTTGTCTTTTTTGCTTACTCGGCCCCTTAAGCGAACTCCTTGGCAAGTCGCTACATTTTGCCCCCTTTTCCTCATGTTTGGTGCCTTTCTAGATCAAAAACCCAATGGCTAGATGGATTTTTTAAATTTGACATGTATATGGCCATCTTTAGTTTGAAAACCAATAGCTCTTTTGCTTGATTAAACTTGATGTCCTCCGCAATGTCATCGGGTCTGCTTTATGTCTTTGTTTTCCTCTCGGGCACTTTTCTGCCTATGCATTACTTTGGTGGGTCCTTTCCTTTGTCGCGTCTGCCCTCCACTAGGGCACTTTGACTTTCGAAGACTCCCTTTCAGTGAAGGACCCACCCTTAAACCAAATCTGTTGAACCAAAGATTGGTTCAACAGTTCAAGGTTCAACCAATGCATGCCAATTTTAAAGAAGGCTAATGAACTTCATTGAACCATTGAAGTTGAACCTCTTGGCTTTGAACCAAACCTTTTCCGTTGAACTGAACCAAACAGAGAAACATTGGCAAGACTCATGCCCTCTGGAACAATTTACCTTTGAACAGTGAAGAAGGAAGGTGAACAATATACAAGACCTTATTTATAGTAATCAACTTACCTTTGAGTATTATCCCACATATTTACGATCACCTCTAAATGATCATCAAAATAAAAATTTATTTAACAATCCATTAAAATATCATTCTAAGATAACTCTAGAGTGGCAAATGACATATCATGCATAACCTCCTCATCCCATTATGGTGACCCAATATATTATTTAATTAGTAAATTTATATGTGATATACCTCCTATGGTTATGATAAATTCTATTTAATTTGATGAAAAATAAATTTGGATGATGATTCATATCTTTATTATTTATTTATCAGGGCATATATCGATCACTATCATATATATAGTTTTATAATTAAAAATTGTGTTAGTGAAAATGTATGTACCATGAATTAATTATATATTTTTAATAAAAACATGATGAATTATTCCTTCTAAAATTATAAAATCATTCAATGGGAAGCTACAATAACATTTTGTTGAGATTAATTTATCTATTTAGGTTGGTACAACATATGACCACTAAATTTTTAGTCAAACCACATATAGTTTATTTAATATAATATTCAAATGTCCTTAGATACATAATCATCATGCAATTACTTCTACCACACATGGTTCTCTTAAGTATACTCATGCCAACAAAGTAATTATAGTTTCTAGGATTCTATATAAAGATGCTTTGTTTGTTCAATTATAGTTGATTATATAACCTATTAAGGTTAATCATGCATCAAATAATAATTAATAGTAAATACCTTCCATAGGATCCCCATAATTGAGAGGCCTTTGTATCAGAGAGTTATAGTGGAATCTTTGAAATCCTCATTCACACCTCCATTATAACATAACACCACTTTTAAAATAAGGTAACAAGAACAACTATAACACAAATTAAATTACACATAAAAAATGTAGGTACCAAAAAATCCTACACCTTATATTACTATTTCATAATGATAAAGTCATATGAGACATACATATAACATCACATATTGTACTTATTCAGATTTTGCACATATACATGATCATTAGCACCATACCCATTTTATCATACCACATTAAAATTATATATCACCCTATTAGCATCCCTTATATGGGATGACTGACTGACACTCATTTTCCCAAACATTCCAAAAAAAAAAAATGTTACAAAACATAAATGAAAAAAACACAAAAGCATTTAAATAACTGTAAAATATAAAAATTGTTTAGCATTTCACATGTTTAATATATTTTACATATGTTGTCTACTTTATTTTAGTAGATATCATATCATTTATATGCACACATGTATTTCATGGGTACTTGATTGTAATATGTGCATACATTTGACTTATTATATCTCAAGCATGTAGATGTTGGACCTTTCCTATTCCAATGTGATCCACTACACTAGGGTATCTTGTTTATTTATGATCATGATTGAAATATTTTATATTATTTTATGAAAATTTTCCATTACCTTATAGATTCCTATAATAATTTTACTATCTTACACATTATATTTGATATGTTATTCGACATGACATTTTACAAACACATGTATACAAGGACTAGTATGACATGATTATTATAGTTCATTATATCTATCAATTCATCCATCTAAATTATATTTATTCAATGTACATCAAATTTTCTTCTTTTTCTTCAAGAAATTCATATATATTTATTACTTATCAAATATTTTTTGAGATACATAAATGATATTTATTGAATTAAACAAGATTAAGTACATACTAATACACATACTACATCCACTAACAAGTTTCTTAGCAAACCAAGTTACATGGTAAAACTTAGTGAGTCTAAAAATGACACAACTACCATAATAAACAAATTTTTTTTAACAACATAATAGTCTAATCTTAAATAATGCATCTAAGAGCCAATTTACATGATTACATGAGTCTCCATTTTCATTACATCATAAGTTTGTAGGGTTTCATCTCTTATTTCTCCCTCCTTATATGGTGGTTGATATGAGTTGACCTTTGTAAAAATATATGATGGCAATACCTATTGTGATTACCACTAATGTTTGTGTAATTATATGAACCAAAGTTATAAACTAAAACACAAGATACAAAACCTTATTTATAATGATCAACTTACCTTTTAGGCTTATGCCACATATTCAAGATCACAACTGAAAGATCATCAAAATAAAAATATATTTAAAAAAGCATTGAAATATCATTCTAAGATAACTCTAAAAGAGAAATTTTAATATCATGCATACCCTCCTCATCCCATTATGGTCAGCCAATATATTTGTTAATTGGTAAATTTATATGTGATATACCTCCTATGGTTTTGATAAATTCTACTTAATTTGATGAAAAAGAGATTCTAGATAATGATTAATAGCTTCATTATTTATTTATCATAGCCTATATTGAACACTAGTCTATACATAGTTTTATGATTAAAAGTGGTTCTAGTGAAAATGTATGTACCATGAATCACTTACACATTTTTGATACACACATGATGACTTATTCCTTTCAGCTAAATTTTTAAAATAATTTTATGTGAATCTGTAATATCATTTTTTGTGATATTTATTTACCTTCTTAGGTTGGTCCAACACATATAACCACTACCTTTTTAGTTATACCATATACAAGTTTTTTTCATAAAATTAGATGTCCATATATAATAATCGTCCTGCAATACCCTCCACCAAGCATGGTTCTCTAAAGTATATTCATGAAAACAAAATAATTATAATTTCTTGGATTCCATATAAACATCCTTTAGAACATGTCAATTTTTCTCTATGATAGTTGATTATACAACCTACTAAGGCTAATCATGCATGAAATAATAAACAATAGGAAATACCCTTCCTTAGGATCCCATACTGGAGAAGACTTTGTATCAGAGAGTTACAGTGGAATCTTTTAGATTCTCATTCAAAAATCCATTATAACATAACAACACTTTTAACAAAGGTTAAAAGATACACTATTACACCAGGTAAATTACATTTCAAAAAATTATGGGTTCAATAAAATCATACACCATATATTACTATTTCACAACCACAAAGTCATATGAGACATACATAGAACATCACATATTCTACTTATTCAAATTTGGCATAATGCCTATTTTATTATACCACATTCAAATTATATATCACCCTATTGTCATCACTGAGATCGGATGATCGATTAACACTCTCTTTTATGAATGTTGCAAAAAGAACTAAAAATTTAGAAAAAAAATAAAAAAAATACCAAAGAATTTAAATAATTCAAAAATATATATAAAAAATAGCATTTCACATGTTTAATATAATTTACATATGTTGTGTACTTAATTTTATTAGATAGCATATCATTTCTATCCACACATGTATTTCATGGGTACTTGAGTGTAATATATGCCTACGTTAGAATCATTATATAACAAGCATGAAAATGTTGGACCATTCTTATTCCAATATGATACACTACACTAGGGTATTTTTTTTCTTAATGATCATGATTGGAATAATTTCTAGTGTTTTATGATCAGTTTCCATTATCTTATAGAGCTTATACATCTTTTAGATGCCTATCATCATGTTTCTATCTTACACATTGTATTTGATATGCTATTATACATGAAATTTTACTAACACATGTATATAGGGACTAGTATGGGATGATTGTAATCATTTATTATATAACATTAATTCATCCATTTACATTATATTTCTTCAATGTACTTCAAGTTTTCTTCTTGATCTTGATTCTGGAACATTTGAACATGGTCCTTTATTATTTTTCCATAGTTCCCTATGTGTTCTTGTTTATATGGTGTGTAGACATTTAGACATCTATTCCACCTATGTGAGTATAATTTGAACATATCCCTTGTTTATGGTCTCATTGGACCCCTCTTTATGTGACATTTAAGGACTCTTACATGTGTGTTTGATTTCTTGTTGAGATTTTTATTTTATAGATGTTTCCATGATTATTATCATGCATTTTATCAATTTTTATGTATTAATACTACAATCTTCATTGACATATATATACTTTGACATGACATTACTATATTCTTATTTTTACTACATGCTTCACATAGATACAACATAGTTTTATTATTATTTTAAGATAATGTGATTATTGATTTTGCAATCCACTCAGCTAAAAAAGGGATAATGGGCTTGGCTAGGTGAGAATATTAGTAGGTAATGTAATAGAGACATTAATCTGCATACATACCTTTCACAAAATGATTAGACTTTGATTAATTTTACATACCTTACATGATTATAATATACATTTGGAATAAAATAATATTCATTGGGCCCATATTTAGGATACCTGTGTGTGTGTGTGTGTGTGTGTGTGTGTGTGTGTGTGTGTGTGTGTGTGTGTGTGTGTGTGTGTGTGTGTGTGTGTGTGTGTGTGTGTGTGTGTGTGTGTGTGTGTGTGTTATACATATTATATTCATGTTATACATTAGAGGTTTATTTTTTATAGATACTTCAACATTCAAACTATACATACTCCAAATTATAAATACACTTTCAAATTATACATACATTTATGAACCAAGCTTACCAAGATGCACCATTTGAGCCTCTATCTACTATAGTAGTTAGATATTTTTATTAGTGTGATCCATATTATGAATCCTATATGGACTTGGAACTTTGATTCCATTCTTGAATGTTGAAATGGTTACAAAATTTTACTCTAGAGAGATTGTCTAAATTAATTAGATTTCCTAGATTGATTATACTTGAGTTGTACGCTTGAGATTTTGTGTTCACGATGGACTTGGAAAAATTTATTATTATACCAAATTTAGGTCATGATTATCCTCTAATTCCAATATTAACATATCAAAAGTCTATTTGTGAACATAACTCCAATGCTTCAACTAGGAATTATCTTTATGAATAAAAAACTACTAAGGGGTGACATGGTTGGATTGATAGATAGGTGTATGCCTTTCTTGATCTCTTTATTTAAATTATTTTAAAATTATTTATTTTTATATTATATGAACTAATTACACTTTTAACATGATCTTTTTTATAGGTCATTCATATACAAAACATCCATGTGGGCTAAAGAAAAGATAAGATGTGTTCTACACACCAAGGTATACTTTAATTCCTTTAACCTAGTAATTTCTTAAATATGCATTACTAAATTGAATGGGGACACATATGTAAATGATTAAATAAAACAAGGTGTGTTCTACACAACAAGTTATATTTTATTTACTTTAACATAGTAATTTATTAAATATGCATTACTATATTGGATGGGGGGGAAAATGTAGATACTCAAATATGGATTTGCATGTTAAACTAGTATTTCACACTTAACTTATATATCTAAAGGATATAGAATTTATTTTGACCATATTGGCATCTAAAAGGCTCCCACTCACCACCTCACTAGGTCTAACTACTTACTTCCTATTTTAAACCTAATTATTATGATTATTTAGATCACTTGTAAACACAAAACACTTAAAACATGATAAATGTCTTTTATAAACAATTACATAACCTCGTAAATTATCCTAATCTAAGATAATAGCATTCAAGGTAGGACAATAGTATTAATTTTATTGTCATTTTTTAAATAAAATTTTATTTACATTACAAATACTCACCTTCTAATATCCTTGGAAGTGTATGAGTCAACCTAAGAATGTCATTAACCCATTTGTCAAGATTATTTCCAAAGATCTAGTATAAATACAAGTCAAACCTAATTCATTTGGAAATATCTAAATTAAAAATAAGTCAGTCATTCAAGCTCAATATATAAATTTAAAAATGAACTTATTCTTCTCTATTCATCTCTATTTACATGTCAATCATAGAAACAATCATAGTATTTATCTGAATCACCTAAAAGACAATCCATGAGCCATATTTATTAGGTTACAAGATAGATCACTATATGTTTTTCCATAATGTAAATTTCACCATTGTCCATACACATTCTAAGACATAGGGGAGTAATACATAGTTCATATGCCTAACTTGGAGTATTGGCTATGTAGGCAATGCTAATTTACATAGGATTCTTTGAGGTTGATTTGATAGTGTGAGCCATGTAATTCATTTTTTGGCATGGTAACCTAACATAACGTGGAGAGGTAAGGTTTAAGATACAAGAAATCATAAAAACATGTGCACTTAAGATAAATATACATGAAATGAAAGACAACATAAATGTTGGAGTAAGTATTAGGATTAATTAGGGAGTTGGTTATTTAGTGGATATATATGGAATATCTGTATTGCTATTTTATGCATGCAAATATTCCATATGAACTAACATTGGTTTCATTCAAAAAATTATCATTTCATGAAACCAACTCACTTTACCTATTTTATTGGGCACTCCTTATTCTTCTCCAATCATGTTAGAGAGAGAGAGAGAGAGAGAGAGAGAGAGAGAGAGAGAGAGAGAGAGAGAGAGAGAGAGAGAGAGAGAGAGAGAGAGAGAGAGAGAGAGAGAGAGAGAGAGAGAGAGAGAGAGCTATATATTGTATTAGTCTATTGAGTAATAATGAGACTAGACTTGTGCATAATTAGTATTATGCCTACATAATGTTTATATGATTATTCATCTATGGTAATGGTGTTTCAGGAGAGGTATTATAGTTTTTGAGTTCAATATGAAATCCAATATGGTATCAAAGCAACCTCTAGAATCCATTTCTTAACCTCTCTACCCCTGGTTTCATTTGTTGATTAGATCAGATTTTAAAATTATAAAAACATTTGTATTCTATTAAGTGCTTCATATTTTTTACATGGCATAAAAATGATCATGAATACATTGTATGGTGGTGTTATTTATTTAACTTTAACAATTCCTCTGGTAGTGGATGAGGTCTGAATCTATAGGTACATGTAGAAGGGCATATTTCTAATATTTTGCATTTCACCTATTTAGACAACATCAAGCTAGAGGTGTATTATGTATGTTTTCCATTGATGAGAGAGCCTACCATGAGAAGGTTCCTATAGTAACGTTCATATATTTTACATTGTTTGGTTAATTAAAACACATTTAGGAGTATTTTGTTTACAGTCCTTGCTCAGTATGCAAACCCAATGTCCTTCATCCAAAATGGGTTATCTAACTATCTTCACCTTCATGCCATTAGCATTGATGTTGGTAATATGAGTTAGAAATAGGCAAATTGTATTTGTATTTTATAGCTTGCATTCCCTCCTTCGATTGCATTGGTGAATGAGAAGATGGAGACACCCATCAACCATAGACTATTGTTTTTGTATTGGATTTAACCCCAGGATCTATTTCATGTTGGCCATGACTCAATCCCTAGCCTTTATTCTCAAATGTTTTAGGATAGAGTATTTGTGCCATGAATAAATTTATTTTTGTAGCCATTTACCATTCTTACAAGGACCTCTTTTTTGGTGAGCTCTCCTCTAAATGCCAATACTAGTCAAGATAGTGTTTTGGGCATTGAAGATATATTTTTCATGGTTTTTTTTTGAATTTTTCATTGTAATTTATAGAAATCCTCTCTTTTATATTCATTTAGCACTTACGATTAAACACCCAACCACTTCACATCTAGATGCCAACTATTAGTCAGTGGCTAGGTCTATATCTTGTTTGAGTTAGTAGTATATTGTATTTGGCATCATGAATTATTCATATTCTCCCTTACCATCATCCTTAAAAAAAATGAAACCTATGGCTTGATACACACCTATATAATTGGATGGATGAGTTGAAGATCTTCAACACCAAATTATCCTAGTTGTAGATCCTTTGCTCCCCATGACTAGTCAAGGCATCATGCCCACCTCAACAATATTCCCCCACTACTTCATATGTGGCATTCCTTTATTTATTTAAAACATTCTTTTAACTTCATCACAGTTTGAGAGTTTGTTTTTATAAACAATTCTTAATAGTGGTATTTTTATTATTTGGTGGTCAAATATTAAAACAATTTTTTTTTATATTTCAAATTGGTGAACCTTTTATTAAGTAGGTGTTGAGTCATTAAAAGTGGGAGGTAATTTTAAAGTAGAGGGGATATTTTAAATAATAGGAAACATTTATAAAATGATCATTTTATTTTACTATGAGGTTACCATTTTTAAAGTGAAAAATCAGTGTGGAGGGGCTAATTTTTTATTTGGTGGTAAGGTATTTTAAATAAGAGTAAATTTATTATTTTTAAGGCTCATACCTTCCATATTGATTGTCAAAGATAGAGGTTGAGGTTTGGTCTCATAAGTGGTAATAAACCCTCACAAAAACACTTCATTTTTTATGTGATTTGTATATAGGACATATTTTTGGTAGAGTCTGATTTCCTATTTTTAGAGTGTTTTTTGTCCTCTTTTGTACCACTTGTACTCATGGATGCATTTTTGGTGGTAATTAGCATCCCTCTTTGGCCATTTTTACCATTATTGGTTTTTCATGACTCTGAGTATGGATTATTTTATGTTCAAACCACTCAACTCCTCAAACTACACCTCATGGAAAACTAAAATGCAAATGTACTTGTAGATGAAGGGATTGTGGAGAGTTATGCTTGGTTATTTTCCATTTTTTTTATAGATGAGGAAAATATTTCATGGCTTACCTCCGTAAAAAAGGAGGCACTTGCATTTATTTTCCTCCATATTTCTTAGAGTTTTCAGTATCATATTGTGAATGTCCCATCACCTAAGGAAGCATGGGTTTTTATTTGTATATTGATTGATGAGATCACTTCACCTCCACATGTTCCTTCTTCTCCTTTCTCTTAGAGTGAGGATTCTTTTATTGATGACATTTTTTTCCCACCATCTTCTCTCATTTGTAAGGGTGTGATTCTTGATGGTAATTTGCATGAGGAGTCTTTGTCATCTTCATCTCCTCTTGTTAGTTCTAGTCCTCCTTCCATTGATAGTGTGGACATATTTTATAAGGATAAGACACTTATTACTGGTGGTCATTTGGATGAAGTACCTTCACCTCCTCCACCTATTAATGCACATATTGATACAATTGTTTTTTCTCCTATTTTTTTATTTTTGTATGACTCTTGACAATACTCTACCAAGTCTTAAGCAACCCATTGATCATATGAATTCTTTCCTAGTACTTCAAGAAGAAAACAAGAAACTTTTGATGCAAAATTATCTTATGTGCTCTCTAATTTATGGAAAGGATGCCCTCATATGTCCTCTATAGAAGTAACTTGTTGGTACTCAACATTAGTTTAGAACCCCATCATGTATTGAATCTAGTACGCATCCACTTTATGCATAGTCCACTATTCTTGCTACTTTTATTGTAAATGATACTTTTGTGCATTTCATTGTTGCATACTCTATTCAGCCCACTCTAGTTCCATTTGCACATATGCCTAATTTTGAGTGACATACCACTAGCTTTATCTCCCACATGCTTTGTTCCATGAGTCACACTACTAGAATTATAGGCATTCAAAAGTATTTAAAATACATTGATTATCATATTCAGCCTATTATGTGAATTACTCAGCATAGCCTTGGTTATGATGTAGGTATTTCATCTTCATTGGGATCTATTGATAGAGTTCCATCATTTGTTCACTCCATTCTTCATGATGATTATGAGGTTCATATGAGCTCTACTATACCTTTACATAGGCTTAACAAACCTAAGATTATAGTGGTCAGACATGATCTACCTAAAATTTATTTGGATTTATCTCACATTATTATAATGTAGACTTTGCACCCAATCATATGCATATATCTTCATCCACCATTCACATTAATTTGGGGTAGATTTCTAATTATTCTTGGTGGTTTAATAACCATTCTTTGTGAGGAAACTACATACTTCACTCCTCCACTATTTAGCTTCTTCAACTACACATTGTTCCTCCTGCCTATTGATTCTCCTTATTTTTAAGCACCTCAATTAAGCAGATGTGTTGTTTTCAAGCATACATATCTCATTGCATAGATGATGTATTCCACAGATTGATTGCATTATGGAATTTATTGGATCACTCAGTGTTGTAGGATGAGACTTTGGTTTTAAATCACATTGAGATTCATGGAGAATTTTTCCTCATGTGTGTGCTACATGATTGGTCAAATTATTCTCTAGTTTCATGATTATACCATCATCAATAGGGACATCATTATTGAAATATTTCATATCTATATTTGATTTTTGACAACCTTGTTCAGATGTTTTGATAGAGCTTGTTCTCCTTCTAGAGTGTATCTTGTTTGGTGTATCTTAATGTTAGCATTTTATTGTTTGCATAGTGGGATTGGCCCACTCATTACGATGGTTTTTTTGAGTCACTATACCCATTTCAACATTATGGGGAGGTATGTGGACATACTACTTTAGGTGTTGTATTCATTATTTTTACACCACATTTTCTTTTGGAGTTGGTTAATTGAGTACATATTTTGTTTAATGGACTTCATTCCATTGAGTACACTGACTACAGGTTTGTGTTGAGATTTTGAGTCATGATTCTTGGGATACCCTTTAGCATATGTTTATTTCAGTCTCACAATGGTTTTACTCATTTTTTGATACCTTGAGATGATACATTTCATCCATGGTAACTCTTTTTCCTAGTTTGGTGATCAATGTTTTTATAGAGTGAGCCTTGTATAGAGTTCTAGTTCTTATTTGATTTGGTAGTTATAATGACTTGACATCCATGTACTATAGTAAGATAGATTGGTTACCATAGGGACACTTTGTATTTTATTATTATTTGTACATGGGTACCTAATTAAGCCGTGTTATCAGGACCTTTTCAGTCTCTTTACTTTCTCTTTTCTTATTCTTTATTTTACACTTAAGGGAGGGTTTTGGATTAAGTGATAAGATTAATTAGGGATTTGGTTATTTAGTTGATATATGTTGAATATTTAAATCTCTATTTTATACCTGTAAATATTCCCTATCAACTAATCTTGGTTTCATGTAAAAAATTATCATTGCATGAAACCAACTAACTTTGCTTATTTCACTGGTATTCCCTAATATTCTCCAATCATCTTGGTGAGTGAGTTATGGATTGTATGATTCTTTTAAAGAATAATGAGATTGGACTTGTGCATAATTATTAGTGTGTCTACATAATGTCTATATAATTATTCAGCTATGGTAATGGTGTTTTAGGAGAGGTCCTATATTTTCTAAGTTCAATATGAACTCTAATAATAAAAACTATAAAGACCCACTAGGTCACATATTGATATAATGAACATTTTGTATAAGACAATTACATCAAGATTAAGATAATAACATCAATGTAAGTTTCTATGGGGTGACATAAGCATCCAAGAAGAAAAAAATAATCTTTCCATAATATGATAACTAGTTTACGAATATCAGACAACCTATTTTGACACATGTGCATCTTGGATTTGTCTATCCATCACTACATAAACTAAGTATTGTATCTTCTTCATGATTGTGCAATAAATATATTTTTAGGTATTTTAGTTTTTGTATTTAGTATTTTCTTAATACAACACTAAAATTGAATATCAAAACTAAATTATTTAAATTTTTCTACTTTTAGGAATAGGTTATCTCACCCTTGAGTTAGCCTATTCCGCCTAACCTTTAATTCTAAAAAGGGTTAATCAACTATTATCAATTGGAAAATGTACATGGTAAGAATTTATTTTTATATAAAAATAGATCATCATAGTTATAATCGCCTCTTATAACAAATATTATCCTCACCATATCATAAATATTGGTCACAAAACTAATGGGATATGAATATAAGAGTTACATAAGGACATTTATACCTAAAAAATCATCTAAAAATTATCTATTTGCCTTACCTCCAAAACCAACTACATTATTTTGTATTCAATCCTTATCAAATAAAGGAAACACTTTGTTAATTAATGGGTTAAAATTGCAAAACAAAAATACATTTAAATCACATGCATCACCATTAAATGGCCATTGAGTTTTCTAAATACCTTTGAGTTGGTTTGTCAAAAAATATTCTAGTAGGGAACTAAAAATGGTTAAATAATAATTTAAATAAATGTGATACCTATAAAATTAAAAATGCTAAAACAATGAAATTTTTAATCATGTTACAAAATTTATTTATTCTATATTAGTTTATGAGAGTTATTTTAATTGAAATAATTCAATTCTAGCCAAAATATACTAGAAAATAATTAACTCTCAAGGTGATGGATTGCCTCTTTTAATATTCCTTTTTTTTTTTCACCTCCTAGAAAAAATCTACAATCACCTATGCCTTATTTGATCCATATTTTTGATTCCATGGTATTATTTTTTTTATGGTCTCATATTATGAATCACCTTTCAACAATAATGTTTTGTAAGACTAATAGCATGAATGAGAACATAATTAAAAATCATATTTGTTTTTCATCCTAAAATATATAGACAAACTAAAATCATAAAAAATTCTTGTAATCATATCTATGTTAGTTTTATTCAAATTATAAGCATCATCAAAATAAAAGATTTCATGTTTTTTAGGATTATAGTATAACACCACATATCACACAACCACAAAAAAATTATCATTATGAATCAATTTAGGTTAAAAATCCACCTTCTCTCCCCTCTTACGTTCTAAATATTTTCCTTGTAAATTTATTAGAAACTACCATCAATGTGGTGGATAATATTGATCGAGTCCTCACGGAAAATCTTAATCTATCTCAAAATAAAATCAAACAATAAGTAAATTAGAACCAATCAATGCATGACATTAAAACTATATATATGTTCTTCATAAATTAATATTTTTATGAGTAATCTTACTCTAAAAAAAATGGTCAAATATATTTATCTCCAACTTTATTGTGGCCTTATAAACTTGTTCTTTACATCATCCATATAATATATAATATGTAATTTAAATCTTTTTTTTTAAATATTATTTTTCATGTCTTCTACTTGAGGCAATTCCTTTAAAATCATACCACATCTTAGGTAGTAAATCCTAAACATGATGTATAAGGATCGGTACTTTTATCATCTTCAAAATTAGTCTAACACTAATATTCTAGTTTATCAGCATGGGGTGAAATGAGACTATGTAAATTGGTATCCGATCTCTAAATTCAACAATATTTATCTGATATTCAAATTTGAATTTTTTTCTTTTAATTGGGAGAACATTTTAGAATAGTGTTTATCCCAAATATTTTCTACTATTGTGATGCTTCACATTATATTAGATAATCAAAATATATTACAAAAGATTACATATTAATGTGGTTAAACAAATCATGGCCCAACTCCATGCTAGAGAAAGAATATGGTTCAAAACATCAACAAAACATTAGACAGAGTATGAAGAGATAAACTATAAATAATTAAACATAAATTTAAGAATAATTCAGTGCCCTAAGAAGTGGAGGTGTAGGGTCATACTTAGGAATCATAGATGAAGTAGGTAGTTCAACATCTAGGTTCTCTAGAGTATTCTAGCCACCTAGGGGGTAATAATTGATAGTGATCAACCGACCATTAATGGGTTGAGTAGGAATAATAGCACTTACCAAGGACTGATGTACAACATCATATTTCCAATGTGAACTCCAATCACCCCCTATGGGGGGAGAGGAAAAAAGAGGCCCCTGATTTGGGAATAGATTATATTTTTATGTGTCTTAAGAGGAGGTGATAAGGGCCCATGGGGTGGGCCATATGTTTGAACTTTGATCATGGTGCATAGATCACTCCCCATGTGGTCGAGGAGATCCTATAAGTGGCATTTTTCTAGTGCCATCTTCCCAACCTAAGCTTGGATCTATAAGTAAACTAGAGAACTAATAGAAACCTCTTCATTAATATAAAATGAAATTAGACATAACTCATGATTAAAAATAACATTATTTTTAGATTTCAAAGCTGATAGAGGATGATAACATGAGAAAAAATACCATAGAAAAGTAATAAGATATGGCAAATTAGAAAAATATCCAAAAAGCATCTATCACCTAGAGAAAGGCTTAGGATGATAGGGTTGAAATAAGGAGTGAATCCATCACCAAGAAGATTGAGCATTAGGACAAAACCAAAATACATGCTTGAAATATTATAGCCACTTGAAATTTAGACAAAAGGGCTTGGAAATGCAGAGGTGGAATAGTCACTCATCAAGGGGGAACCCTTTTTATATTAAACACCATAAAATGAGCCAATTTATTCTCTAAAATAGGGTGCCATACATGTTATATACTAGTGAGACATGTCTTGGGAGAGGACTGATGGACCCAATGTTTGTTGTGTTTGTCAAGAGCTACAGAGAAAGGACTCTTTACCTAATAAACAAGCCAAAGAGAGTAACATTTAAAGTCTGTATCATAGTTCCACCACTATGCCTTCCACGAGGCCTTATGAGGATGAATATCAAGTTTATGAAGCATAACATCAAAAAATAATTCCTAAATGCAAAGGATGGAAATTACGATAACATTATTTGATTGACACTTGTTTCTAAATCAAGTCAAAGAATCTAGTCTCTATAAGTAACCAAATCATGTATATTATTATTCCATGTCACAATGCTTTGATACTATGTAATTTTGTGAGGGAGATATAATAATTAGTGAGGATAGGATACCACCATAAGATATGATCATTAAAAGATAAATCTATGTGAAATTCATCCCCTATCCATTTCATGTAGGATAGGACTGTTTCAATAGCCTTCCATAAAATCTTGACAATAAAGGATATTTTAGTCTTAATAGTCACATAAGTGATGAGAAAGGATTAAAAGCTAATATTATACCAATGTGTTTTGCCATAGGTGGATCGAGAAGAGATACAATGGTAGTGGATGATTTTCCAAGACTCATTACCCTTAATATCCCAAACAACCATTTAGCACACAAGGCCATACTTTAGTGATAGGTGTCAATGATGCCCATGCCATGTTTATAATGAGGAAGGAAATAAATATCCTAGGCCACTTAATAAAAAACCTAGTCCTTTTAAAATTGGCTTAGAGGAAATATCAGATAAGTTTGGACAAATAATGATAACAGGCTTTGGAGGTGGCCCAACAAGAGGAATAGTAAACATGAGTGGCCACCAAAATCTTAGTGCCAATTTGTAACTTTCCCGCTAGAGAAAGGGGCTTGCTAATCCAATACACAATCTTTTTTTATCCTATTGAGGACATATTACCAAAGTTTGGATGGTAATCTACCAAAATTAAAGGTTATGCCTAAGAAATTAAATTATTCTTGCTGAGAAATCCACTACCAATTTAACTTTTTATGCCACTCAGGCAATAACATCATGCTTTTTTGAAATCATTGTGTTTTCCTCTAGTGATGGTTTCAACAAAAATATAGAAAATAAATGTGTATAAGTGTTGCATAGATTCAATGTCTTCTTAGTCTATATGTGTGAAAAAGGTGTCATCTACAAAGTGGCCATTAATAAGTTGAGAGGTGCAATCAGGTAATACAATACCACAAATAAGGCCCTATAAATATTTACAATTAAAATGGTAACCCAAGGATTTAGAAAATAAAACATAGAGTGTTGGAGTAATGGGATAACCTTAGCAACTATAATGTTGGAAATCGATCCTTGGGGTTTGATGCCCATTAATAGTGAGGTAGATGGAGGCATCATGAAGCAAGGTATGCACAAGGAATATGAAATAGGAACCAAATCCAAGATACCTAAGCATGGAAAGATTAAAATGTCATTAAATCTTTTCATAATCCTTTTTGAAGTCCATATTTAGAAAAATAATTATTATAAGAGAGGAATGGGCCCATACCATGCCCTCCCAAACTACATTAAGATTATCCAAAATATATTTGTTGACCATTTTGACCACAAGTCAAAATGGGTTAATCCCATTATAGTAAATACTAATAGAGGGACATAATATTTTGGCATAAGGTCTGTTATACTGTATTTAATGTAATCTAATTACACTTTAGCCTTGATCATGGTCTAATTAGTTTGTCATTTTGAGTCACTTGGTAAACGTTTAGGGGTCATATATGCAAGTGTCATTGTTCTAAAGGTGTAAAAGTATATTAGTATTAATTAAACATCCAATAAGTTAGATTAATTATCAGTAATGTCAATCCCATCTAAAATTTTTAGTTTATCTAACTGAAGATCAAGATATCAACTAAAAAAGGAAGAATTTGGCACTTATACAACCCATAAGAGAGTGTGACACATGGTATAAAGTTGTGAGATGAATATTCCTATTCACCATAATACTATCATCACTTTAGATGTAATGGAATTATTAAAAATGTCTAAAACCATTTTGCACCTTCACTTTTTTAGACACATAGAACTAGTCAGTTGGTTTGTGCTTGGTACGGCCAATTGGATAAGACTAAGAACAAACACATTTGGGGGGTGATATTAAAATAATATATATCCATTTACATAATAATAATTCAAGTATTGGTAAAATTTTCTTTATGAATCATCTACAATAAGTTGACTATGTTTTTCTACTCATTATTTTCCATAGCCTATAGGTTTTGCTCTTGTATGGATAATATTATACAATATAGTTTTTAAGATTTAATACATAGGATTTTGAATCCCTGTTATAATTTTTTCCATTCTTGGTTTTATGTTTTAAGGTGTTTTTATAGGCAAATAATCTCATACTGCAAGAAGGACCCACCATGTGAGGTCTCAGTCAAGTTTCCTTGTTTACAGAATGATTGGTTCTATAAAAGGGTCTCATGTGAATGGGATATGATGTTTCCTATGTATTAATACCATAATTATCACCTACCTTCCATGTTTGGTCTCATAAAATCATGTTTTGATCAAACTTTTAGTTTTGTCATACTCACAGTCAGCTCTTTACCCACTTTTATTTGTAACCATGTTGAATCACATGTATGAAACTTGCCTAGTATGCTCATGGAGGTGTAATTAAGGTATTTCATCTAGTGTAAAATCATCAAGAGATTAATAGAGTCCATTTTAATTTTTAGAGAAGATACAAGATTGGTTGCATGTTTATGCACCATATAAATTACTTGGTCTATAGCTATCTTAGCATCTATATAAGGATATCATGTTGGAATAAAAAAAATTAAACTTTTTTCAATATCACCATAGTGACAAAAATAAATTTGAGGATTTTTTAAGGATCTTAAGTTATTTCATGAGACCATTCACTATGCACATTGCTCTAATTTTACTCATTGCATGCATACAACTCAAGGTGTACCCACAGGTATCTCAAAATGATGTCATGATGGGATGTGAGATTTGATAGGTTTTTAAATAATTTAGACAACTAAGAGTGCACTTGAAAGCTTGGTGAGGGCTGAGAGATGATCAAAAGCATGTAAATCTTTCATACTTCCTACAATTCTACATTTACTACTTGTATCTAAAAATGTCTACATATAGGTCACATCATAGAGATATGAAGAAATTACATGTAGGAGATTAGAATAGTTGTAAAATTTAAAGAGGTCATAGGATGTTGAAAATATCATGGTAGACCTATTTGAAATGATATATTACTATAAAATGTTGAAGGTCACTTCCAAAGATGATGACTATGGGATTCAGGGACATTTTCCCTAAAAGGCAAAAATAGAGCAATTCACCATTTTATGGATATCTTATAACTAGATTATCAATAGATTTGAAGCATATAATTATGCATTCCTTGTATCCTCCACATAGTATAAGAGTTATACAAAACATTGAGTGGAGAAGATCAGTGGAAGATAATAGTTTAGGGCCTTAAAGTTTCCCATTTGAACACTGAGTTTCTCCATTATCATCTACATGATTTGAATTGAAAGTGACCCTGACATCCTGAAATGAAACTAAGGATTATTGTCATGTTTTAATGACCTTATTAGGTTAAGGGAATACAATAGATTATAAATACTATCAATATATTTTGATATGTTCTTGTCTCAATTTTAATCCACAACTACAGGTGTCCCTACCTTTGAAATTACTCACCTATAGCTGACTGTAGGAGTATGCAGTCCATAGTAAGGCCTTAAACATGGAGATACCAATGCTTTTTGATGTAAGGTGACTAAAAAATACTTTAGAGGATTTAAAAAGAGTAATTTTCACATTTTTCAAAGGTGATGGCTACCTACATGTCCTTTTAACTAAAAAAAAGTCAACTATGGTTGACTATTAGATATAAGTGAAAAGGAAAATAGTGTTTTTAAAATTTATACATATTGAGTGTGAGGTAAATATGTCATAATAAATTATAATGAGCCTAGGATACTCTAATGAGTTTTTTATAAATTCTCCTCATTCTTAAACATATAAGGATCACTTATAGGGAAGAGGAACATAGTCACAGTTGTATGACCTCAGTCTAGGCTTATTAAAGTAAGGTGTGAATAAAATATATTTTGAGGGAAGGATGGTGATATACATTATGAAAATAGACCTCAATAAAATTATTAAAACCTTTTGATACTCTCATTGTGGGATAAAAACAAATAAAGGATTCTAATGATGCATCATATAGTCTACATCTTAAAACCCTGCACACAGTTTGCCTTCCTCATAGTCTATCTTAGATTTAGAGAGAGTTGGAAGGTCTAATGACCTGATCAAGGAGAGAAATTTTTTACAAAGTATATTTATGTATTATATAATCCCCTTCAACATTTACATTATTTGGATAGATAGGGGTAGTTAAATAAGAAAAATAAAGATGGAGAGATATCTAAATAGACCATAATGGGTTTATTTTTTGAATTTTGAAAGTTATAAGGACGTTAAAGAGTAAAAATAAACTTTATGAGTGATATTAATACTTAATATAACTCACAATTACAATTTAATACTTCATAAAATATCCTAAGTGTTCTTACAAACATCTTCATCTCAGCTAGTCAAAACTAGCAAAGTGGGCAAGATGGTGAGAAGTGTGGAAACTTCAAGTGGAATCCTATTTAAGGTAAAATTGATAAATATAAGACCATGGATGGCCTTGAAATATGTTATTCTCCCATTTTACATATTTTAATTATAAACTAAATCCATTTTGGAAGCAAAGTGTGTGAGGTGTGTGAGGAAAGAAGTTTCTTTGACTACACGCAGTGATGGCTCACATTTAGAGGAATTGAGATGATTAGGAATGAAACCACTACATGAATAATCATGTCCATAACCACTCCCTCTTATTTAAATAATTATATCTTCCCCTATTCATTTTTGAGATGTTTCAAAAAATGGGGAACGATGAAGATAATTATTCTATGCATAATAAGGAGTTTCATGCCACATTTCATGAGTTGCATAGTTTGGAGAGCCATTTGTCTTATCAAAACTTACATGGTTTGTCCCCTACTTCATTTTTTTGTACATGTAACTCCTTTTATAATTACAAGTGTTAAAGTGAACTTTGGACTTCTTTTTCCCCACTTCTCTCTCAAATGCTATAAGTAGTTACCATTTTGGGCTTTGTAATCTCATACCACACCAAGTATGGTGAGGCCCTACTAGTTTTGACATTTAAATTTGCATTAGAAAATAAAATAAACTGAGTTTGAGTTCATATATCAATTTTTCAAAGTGTGTGAAGATATGTATAGTGAATGGTTATGATATATTCATCTATCCTTGCTTTCTCTGAATCCTTTCATGTTTGATGAATGTGATTTGTACCTAGCAGGTCATATGAAGTGTTGTTAAGTGTATGGATATGTTCTTAAGTGTATAAGGAAGCCTTAGTATCTAAAATTGATCTATGGTTTTAGCTATCTTGGATAGTCTTCATGCATGTCACCTTCATACTAAAATACTAATGTTATTGTATTCTAGGACTCTTAGACTAGTTTTGTATGCCTTGCCTCTTTGTGATAGAGTATGATATTCTTGTGGTAAAAATCATGGTGCATCACCACATATAATAGGTTTCATTTCATGAAAAATATAACCTTTTTTACCCATAAATAATCAATTAGTATAGGTGAAATCATTTCAAGACACATTGAGGGAAATAGCCCTTCTAGAGATTCATCTCACCTACTAATTACCCACAGCTGGTGATATGTTTCCATTGTACCACTATAAATATCCTCAAAGAGTGTAAATCTAAGTGAAAATATTTTTTGAAATGCATATTTGGACCAAGGTCAAAGAGAGTGGGAATATTATTGGTGTGTCTGTCCTCTAATTAGCTTTTGAAAGCAATCAAGCTAACACTAATGGTGACTCTGAAAGATAGCTTATGATTTTAAGCATCTCAGGTATATCTCATTTAATATTTTGATCAATTTTTGTCTCTCATCTAACATATGAGGTTGATATAAATAATTATGGCCAATACTCCTATCATGAATCTCCTTATCATCCTTGTTATGAATCACCTTTTACCCCTCATCATTCCTATGAAAATGACTATCAATCTTATAATCCATGGCATCCCTATAGTTCATTATTTCCCCCCATATATACACCATGTTATTAGACATACCTATGAGGAAGGCTACCAATATACCAATCGAGATATTCCTTCTTAGAAATATCAATATGAGTCCTAATGCCATACCATGATGCCTATAAAAATCAAGAGTACACCTATGAGTACCATCATGAGTAACTAGATGTTTATATGGATTATAGATAAAGATATCAAGAAGTAAGGGTTTAATTATTAGAGATTCATATGAAACAATTTGAATTTGGTATTAATCCCCATCATTAACCTCCTCCTCCTTAATTTTGTCCATATTATATCTAGTCCTTGTTGGCATCGATATCATAGAACATGGGATGATGAGTACTATGTGCTACCTGGTCATCTCATGGAATAGTTGAGAGGTGTTTCCCAAGGTCATATGCATACTTTGGGTATGTTCCAAGATTTAAAAGGAGCTTAATGGGAGATAAAAGAACAAATGGACTTGGAGAATAAGTACCTTAAATGATCAGTAGAAAGGCTAAGTATGTGGGAGGATAAAGAGCTAAAAAATGAACATATTGTAGTTGGAGAATTTCAAGAAAATTATTGGAAAGATGTATCTCTTAATTATGCAGATGTATGTCCTAATCATCCTAATAAGTCACTTCCTTATGAAATTACTATTGTTTTCCTCTTTCATAAATCCAATCCCAAGTTCTCTCCTCCATCCCACACTCCTTATCTAACTCCTTCACCTTACACTACACCTCATATTCTAGCTCCTTCACATGAGTCAATTCATCAAATTTCACATCAACCCTTCTTGAATAATACCCCATATTGAGAGAAGAAATTGAAGTAGATAAAACTCAATTCATGGTTTATCAAGAAGATGTCATGAGTGACTATAAGGAATAAATCACCATAACGACTCCCCTTGGTGAACAAAAGGGTAATCATACTTTTTTGAATGAGGAGAAACATATTGAAGACTCTTTTGTAGTTATCCATGAAGAATGTGGTCAAGAATTAAAGAGAGAGGTATTTGAAGAATACTCTGTGTTTGATCATGAAGTTGTGTATGACCATCTCAAGCATGAACTTAAGTGTACTATCAATGATGAAGGTCAAGTCACTCCTCAATAGGTGGCCATCCTAAAAGAGTTTCATGAGACCAGTGTATAATACATATTTATTAGAGATGACTCAATAATTACATATAATTTTGAATCACCTTTAGCTACAATGAAGCATGAACACCATCTTGATGACCACATACATCAAGGAGAGAAGGTTGAAGAGGTGGTGGTTCTAAATGAAAAGGAGGACAAAGATGATTAGTAGCTATAAATGAAGATATTTAATGAGCTTGAATATATTTTCCAAGTTGAGGGTCAAGTACATGACAAGGTGGATAAATAGTTTTCCTTGGAGGATGTTTACCAAGATTGGGTAGAATATGCAAAGCTCCTTGTTGAGCTATAAGAACTTGCAGTTGAGAAGAAACCCAACCTTATTCAGAGCACTATGTTAATCAAGAAGGTATGCCTTGTTGAACCACCATTTAAGGTTTTAATTGAGGATATGTATGATAAATTTGATGTTTTTGGATGTAACAAGAGTTCATTTGCATATCCAACATATTTTTAACTACTTGGTCTCAAAGAACATCATGCCAATGAGATTGGCAAATATATTGAAAAAGATGGAGGCATCAATGCGAAAGGTAAAAAGGATACATGTCTCACTAAATCCTTCATGTCATGAAGCAAGGAAGGTTTAAAAATTCCCTGTTGATCTAGGAGGGATTTTTCATGTCAAGGTAGTTAGTGTTTGAGTTAGTCTGTTTAATTTGTATGTGTGTGTTCCATAAGTGCTCATGAAGCATAAGTGTGATTTTGCTTAGTTTTTTGTATTGTGTGTTACATTTTGTTGGTTTTATTATATTTTATGATTTTTAAAAGGAAATTTGTGCATAAAACCTCATGTACATGTGACTCCATAGCCTAATGGATAGGATTAAGCAACTAGTAATGGGCTAATAAACATGCCACATTTAGAAAATCACCAAAGATGTTGACCATTTTGACCATCAATCAAAATGGGTCAACCTACCTATAGTAAAAAATTACATAGAGTTATAATATTTTATCATAGGGTGTGTTATAGTATATTTGATGTAATCTTATTATAATTTAGGCTTGATCATGGTATAATTAGTTTATGTGTCATTTTGAGTCACTTGGTAGCCATTTATGGGTCATATATGCAAGTGGAACGGTTTTCAAGGTGTTCATGTGTATAAATTTTCCTTAAAACATCCAAGAGTATATATTCCCTATCAAAAATTTTAGTCCCATATAAAAATTATAGGTTATTCAATTGAATATCATGAAATCAAAGAAAAAGGGAAGAGTTTGGCACTTGTATAGCCCATAAGAGTGTGTGACACATGGGAGATGGTTGTGAGATGAATATTCATATTAATAATACTAATTTAATCAATTTAAATGATTTAAAAGTTATTAAAAAGGTCCAAATCCATTCTTTTCCTTTGTCCTTCTAAACACACAAAATCAGTCAGTAGGTTTGTGCATGGTACGACCAGTTGGAGAAGTTTCTGACCAAACACCTTTAAGGGGTGATAACACATTATATATATATATATATATATATATATATATATTTCCCTAAAATTTGCTCAATTATTGGTCAAATATGATTTATGAATCACCTCTAACAATTTGATTATGTTTTTTTGCTCATTGTTTCCCATACCCTATAGGTTTTACTCTTGTATGGATATTTATAAACAATCTAATTGTTGATATTGATTCCATAATATGTTGAATCCATTATATAATGTTTTACATGATAATTTATATGTTTAAATGTGTTTTTATAGGAAAATAATCTTATATTATCAGAAGGAGTCACCATGTGAAGTCTCAATCAAGTTTCCTTGTTTACAAAATGTTTGGTTCTCTGAAAGGGTATCATGTGAATGGGATATTATTTTTTCCATGTCTCAATCCCATAATTATCACATAAATTCCATATTTAGTCTCATAACATCATGATTTTATCAAACATTTAGTTTTGTCACACTCACAGTCAACTCTTTACCCACTTTCACTTGTAGCCACGTTGAATAATGCATATAAAACTTGTCTAGTGTCCTCATAGAGGTGAAATTAATTTATTAAAAATTTTATCAAGTCATCAAGAGATAAATAGAGTATATTTGAAAGTTTATATAAGATACAAGATTGGATGCAAGTTCATGCACCATACAAATTGTATGGTTTATAACTATGTTAGCATATATAGAAGGATATCAATTTGGAACAAAGGTTTTGAAATTTTTTTCAAGATAACCATAGTGAGAAACATACATTTGAGTAATTTTTTAGGATCTTAGGTATATTCGTGAGACCATTCACTACTCACATTTCTCTAATTCTATTCATTGCCTGCATACAACTCAAGGTGCATCCATATGTATCTCAGAACGACATCATGATGGGATGGGAGATTTGATAGGTTTTTAAATATTTATATTAATAAGAGTTAATTTTAAAACTTTTTTAGGGCCTAAAATTTATCACAAGCATGTAAATATTTCATAATATTTACAATTCTAAATTTACTACCTGGATCTGAAAATGTCTACATATAGGTCATAACACAGAGATATGAAGAAATTACATGAAAGAGATCAGACTAGATGTAACCTTTATTTAGGTCATAGTATGTTAAATATATCATGTTAGAACTATCTGAAATGATATATTTATAGATAATGTTGAAGGTCACTTCCAAAGATGATGACTATGGGATTTAGGAATATTTTTCCTAAAAGGCAAAAATAGAGTAGTTCACCATTTTGTGGATATTTTATAGCTAGGTTATCAATATATTTGAAGCATATAAATGTGAATACCTTGTATCCTCCACATAGGAGAATATTTATAAAAAACATTGAGGGGAGATGATCAGTGGAAGATAATAGTTTGGGGACTCAAAGTTGCCCATTCGAACACCAAGTTTCTCCATTATCATCTACATGATTTAAATTCAAAGTGACCCTAACATCATAAAATTTAAACAAGCCATATTCTCATGTTTGAATTCCCATATTTGGTTAAGGGAATATAATTTAGTACAAATACCATCATGATACATTGATATGTGGTGTCTCAAGTTTAATCCACATCTATAGGTGTCCCTGCCTTTGAAATTACTCACCTACAACTGACTGTAGGAGTACACAGTCCATAGTTAGTGAAAAAACATGGAGATACCAATGTTATCTAATGAAATGTGACTACCAAAGATCTAATAATATTAAAAAATAATAATTTTCAAATTATTCAAAGGTGATGACTGCCTACAGGTCATTTTACGTCAAAAAAAGTCAACCATGGTTGATTGTTAGAGACAAGTGAATTGAAAAGTAGTGTTTTCAAAATATATAAAGCTTGATTTTGAGGTAAATAGGTCAAAATATATTATAATTAACATAATACACTATAATTATGTTTTTATAACATTATCTTCAAGCTTAAACATATAAGAATCACCTATAGAGAAGATGAACATAGTCACAGTTATATGGCCTCAATCTAGGATAATCAAAGCAAGGTGTGAATAAAATAGTGTTTGAGGGAAGGGTGATGATACACCTAATGAAAATAGAATTAAATAAAAGGATGAAAACCTTGTGATACTCTCATGGTGGGAAGAAAATAAAGAAAGGATTATAATAATACATCATATAGTCTACATCTTAAAACTTTGCACATAGTCTACCTTCATCATAGTCTCTCTTAGATTTACAAAGACTTGAAAGATCTAATGACTTGATCAAGGGGAAAATTTTTGTACATAAAATATATATGGAATTGATAATCCCATTGAACATTTATTTTGTTTGTAAATATAGGGGAAGTGGCATTTATTTTATCTAAGATAGAAGGCACTCCTTTGTGAGGAAATCTTGTAGTCTTGAATAATGGAGAGAAAGGGATGAGTTAAGAGGATAATGAGACCTTGAATAATGTGTAATTATATATGGTATGTGTGTAAAAACATTTAACACCTTTTACATAATGGATAACCTCAATAGGGTGGCCTAGACCACAAGGGTTATAGTTAGGCCTATTAGGTAGGGTTTTGGCCTAAAGCCTAAATGAGAAGTCAATTTCACTTCCAACTTTAGGATAGAATTATAATCCATTTGTACATGTATATGTATGAATAATATATTTTTAAAAACTCTCGTTATGTATAGAGTACAAAAGGAGAGCCACTTTTGGCTTTGGACCATATCATGGCCTATGTAAATGGAAGGAAATGCTCAAGGAAGCAACTTGGGATGATCACATCTCATTTGAAACTTTTCATGGAGACTCAAGGGGGTATTATGAGTTGGATAAGGTCATGAAAAAACAATTTATATCATTAATTTATCTTTCCAACTTTAAATTTTCATGAACAATCCTTAAGGGTGAAAATGACTCAAAAGCCTCACGAACCCTAGTTCTAAAACTGATGAAGGAAACAAAGATGGAGATATATATAAAAAAGATAAAAAAGTATTTCTAAATGGTTTTATCCTGTAAATCACTTTCCAAATAACCATTTCATCCAATTGAGGTATTCCCTATCTATATGAACATAGTAAATAATTGTTTTCTTTGCCAAATTTATGAATTTTTTAAGTTCCAAGGACTTTCAAGAGGAAAAATAAACATTGGGAGTGATATTAAGGCTTAATATAACTAAATATTACCATTTAATACCACATAAAATATCCTATGTTTTCCTACAAGCAACTTCATCTCAGCCAGTCAAAACTGGCAAAGTGGGCAAGATGGTAAAAAGTGTGGAAACTTCAAGTAGAAGCCTATTTAAGGTGTACTTAAGAAATATAAGGAAATGGATGACATTGAAACATGTAATTAAACACCTTATATGTATTTTCATGATAAACTAAATCCATTTTGGAATCTAAGTGTATAAGGTGTGTGAAGAAGGGAATTTCTTTTACTTCAGGTAGTGATGGCTCATTTTTAGAGGAATCCAAATGATTAGGAATGAATTAAGTGCATGGATACACATGTACATAAAACCTAATTATTATTTAGATAATTAGGACTATCCATAGTTAGTTTTCAGATTTTCCAAAAAAGGAGAATGATAAAGATAATTTTCTTGTGTAGAATAAGGAGTTTCATGCCACATTTCATGAGTTACATTGTTTTGAGAGCCATTTATCCTATTATAAATTACATGGTATATCTCATACTTCATTATTTTTCAAATTTAAATCATCCTCTCAACATTAAAAGTGTTTAAGTGACCTTTATACTTCATTTTTCTTGCTTCTCTCTAAAATGTTATAAGTAGATACCATTTTGGCATTTGTAATCTAATACCACACTTGGTGTGGAAAATCCCTACTAGTTTTGACATTGTACTTTGACTTAGACAGTAAATTAAACCTAATTTGAGTTCATATATCATATTTTAAAATTTAGTGAAGAGATATATAGTGAATGGTTAAGACATATTCATTTATCCTTGTTTTCTCTCAATCCTTCCATGTTTGATGCAAGTGATTTCAGCCTAGCAAGTCATATGAAGTGTTGTTAAGTGTATAGATATATTACTAAGTTTACAATGAATCCTTATTATCTAAAAATTTTCTATGGTTTCACTTACCTTGGATAATATTAATTCATGTCACCTTCATACTAAAATACTAATGTTGGTGTCTTATAAGACTCTTAAACTAGTGTTGTATCCCTTGTCTCTTTGTGATAGAGTATAATAGTCTTGTGGTAATCATCTTATTGCATCACCCCTTATAATAGGTTTTATTTCATGAAAAATATAACCCTTTTATTCCCATAATCAATCAATTAGTATAGGTGAAATGATTTCAAGACACATTGAGGGAGCTAGCCCTTCTAGAGATTCATCTCATCTATTGGTTACCCATAGTTTTTGAGATGTTTCCATTAAGCCGCTTGGATGAGGATAGCTAAGACACATCTTCAAAATTTAAGTGACAAAAATATCTCCCTCTAATAAAACATGTTTTTTATATTATAATAATGTTAGGTAGGATTAGACAGATGTAGTCGGCGAAGGCTTTGGATAGAATATTCTAAGATACATTAAGAAGGGTTATTAGCCCACACCTAGTGAGAAGCTTGGGATCTCTGGCTTTGGGAATAAATTTTATATTTTATTAATTGATTATGGGTCTAAGAAACTTATTCCAAAAGGCTTATTTATATACTTTCATCAAGTTACAATTAGTAAACTCCAAAGTTGCTTTGTAAAATTTTCAAGGGAAGCCATCATGATCAAGGGATTTGTCATTGCTCATACATTTCAAAGCCTCTATAATCTCCTGCAAGGTGATTAGGTCACCACAAATCCATTGGACTTCTACTTTGATCTTGTGAGGTACCATATTGAGGTAGTTTTTAAAATCTTGAGACCCCTTAGCCCTATATGACTGGCCATGGAAAATATACTTTTAATTCTCAAGAAAGTCTAAGTAGATATTAGTTTGGGAGGTAAGATGGGATTGAGCTACATGAATGGCTTTAATTTTCCCATGAAATTTATTATCTTTTAGTGCTTTAAAAAACTCCTTGGAGGCTTTGTCACAAATGTTGAACTAATGCAGCTGAACATAGAGCTAGGTTCCCCTATATCAATGAATCTCCACCACCTTGTGATGGTATTTGAGGGAGGCATTCATCCTCTATAACTATATGTTGATAGGACCAATCTTGATAGAGGTAGAAACCCATTTTAATTCCTTGAACATAGCCTCCTCCGAATACTTATGAATATGGAAAACATGTTTATCATGGTGTCATAGGAAAGAGGTAGTTCATAGAATGGTGTCATTCCACCACTCAGTCTAGTTGACGGTGTATGGGGGCCATGGGGATAGGTTCTAGATCTAGGAAATGAGTTGGATGGTGCTACTATGACTTGACCTAGAGGTATTGAGAATGAATTGATTAAATGACACTTTACAATAGATGGGAAAGTGGTCTAACAATATAATATCCAAGTGGATGTTGATAGGTTTCCCATCAATGGTGGAAAAGTTAAAAAAAAATTATATGAAAGCATAAAATGATCAAGCTATTTGAGCATGTAATAATCTAGAATTTGGTATTTAGACCACAGAAAAAAAAAATTATCTATGTCTTTTTATTTGTTTTGTATCAATATTATTCTACTTATAGCACATGTGATTGATTTAATACATTTTTATCTAGCCATTGGTTCCTTTTGAATTTTTCACCTTTAACTCTTATTTTTTACTTTCCATATCATAACAATCCAACATAGTTATCTATACTAACATCATTTGCAATAACCTCCATTGTTTTCACAATCTAAACCTAAAAAACACATTTTTTTCATCAAGGATAATATTGACTAGTGTGTGATATAACTAATTACCATCACACTCATGAGTTGGTCAATCATGTCCTATAGAATTTTACATAAAAATCATTAATACTACAATTTTTTAAATATTTCACTAAGTTATAGTAAACACAATTTTTTTTTAATGTAAAACATTCGTTTTATTATGCTATTTCACTAAAACATTATACATATTGACAAGTGTACATATTATGAATCAAGGATGTAAATTATTTAGTCCACACACACACACACACACAGATATATATATATATATATATATATATATATATATATATATATATATATATATATATATATATATATATATATTATATGTCATACATGTTATTCAAGGTTAAAATTCACATATACAATGGGATCGTATTTTTAAGTCATGATCATGCCATTAGTTGTATTTCATTGTTCACATTGACACATGTTTTAGATTGTTCATATCCCTCCCCTTTATTATTTTTTTAAACCCATGATTTTATATATTATTCTCTATTGATATTATTGTATGTTTATAAAAAAAATTACAAAAAAATTAAAATATGTGAAAAATACAAAAATATTCAATGTATTCTTAAAAATTCATAATCGTGACCCAAAAATGATTAGACATATATTTTACATCATTATCATGTGTTATTTAGCTCATGATCAATAGATAATGTAAAATTTTATATCACATATGTATTTATTTGGTTTTCATGAGTGTTATAAAAGAAATAAATATTTTACATGGAATAATATGATGTACTTACGTCTACCTAATAGCCATGCTAAATGTGAGGCATCTTATCCATAATTTATAGTATTTACATGTGTTACCATTATATGAATTATATACTTATAAGTTATATAATATTTAAAATTTTATTTCTAACATCTGTATTTTACAAAGTCTATATATTTGTTGTTTTATTGGATATGATGACATTACATATACATTATGTAGACTATATTTATAATTATACGCTCCGTAGATGTTATACCTTCATAGCAGATAATATATTTCTTATCTATTTCGTATGGCCCTAAAACATTGTGTTTATATTTCTTGAGTATATCTATGAGATAATTTCAATTGCGTGTGACATATTAGAAAATTTCCATTGTATGTAGCCTTTTTCCAATTTTTTTATGTGACATTTGAAGATGTCCATTATTTGTAAAATTATTCACATTTTTCTTCATTTTTACATTCATTGTGTGGGAAATATTTATTTATGTTAAATTTTAAAATTTTCCTTATGGGTGACAAATGAATAGGTATATATAAATTCATCATAACATTCTCTCATGTCTTTAGGTTTATAACTGGTCTCATTCTTTGGATAGCCTTATTTTTATTTATCCTTGTCTTCAATATAGTTACCCTATTCTTTATGAGGTATCAATGGTCAATTTGTAAATGTACGTACAAATTGGAACCTTACTAAAAATCCTAAAATTACCTAACCTCTCTTGCATGTCTCACCATGCTCAATCTATCTCATCAATTCATACTCTTCTTAACTGCCCTGCTCACTCTTAATAATTTCCATTAGGTAGCCTTCCACTAGGTATCAAGAGTCAACTCTTATTTTCATGCTTAGAGGACCTCAAATTTGTCTTTTATGGTCTCTATTATACATATCAGACTTGTCTTAGTATCTTTAAAAGGGTTAGACAATCGTTACCATTCCCTTTGTACCACAAGTTCACAATGTTCCACTTATAATTATAGCCTCTTTTTCTAAGAAACTAATCTTTGTTTTATCAATATAAAATATATTTACAAGGTAAAAAACAAATTTATGGACTTAATATATACCCCTTTATGTGTGGTAAAATTTTTCATAACTTGTCCATCTTTCCTTCTAACACTTCCTTTGCAAAAACACATTCTTTTAAGCCTAATTAGGCCTATTCCAAGACACTATGGTCAAAATACGTACAAAAATATCCTTACCAATAAAAATATTTGTGATTGACTTGAGCTTTGATAATTACAACATAATTAAAAATTTTGATCAAAAATTGAAGGTGGAATCTCATTATAAAATCAAAATTCTAAAATATAGGTTTTCCTAGTCTGCACACAAGCTGTGGGCATAATAAATTGCATATCTTTTTATTTTAGTGTTTAAAATTATAAAATAAATTTAATTATGAGTTTTTACACATGTAATAACATATCCCATAGTATATAATCCCTCTTACTTCAATTCTTTTCCTAAAACTCTAAATACTCAATAGACATGCATGCCTTTCTTGACTATGTTTAGGATTTGAACTGTGTTTCGTCATTTTATGACGAATTTATCCTTTCATGAGATATTATTAAGAATCATAAAAAATTTAATAATTTATAATTTACCTATAACAACCCTCAAACCTCTTTTATAATCTTTTCACAAGTCTTTTGAATGTTAACTGTGTCAACCAAGAGGAATCTACAGGTGCATAATAGGGGATTGAGTATTACTAAAAAGTATCAAGAAATCATATGAATTTGTAGTATTTTACATATTAATATTTATTTAATAAAAACTAAACAACTTAAGCACCAACTTTAAAATAAAAATTACTCATTTTATGTACTTCTTTGATCACACAAAATGAACTCTCCTTGACTTCATAATAGAATACACATATAGTTTAGATTTAAAGACTGTCTATTAGTCTTGGAAAGTATTAGTATCTCCATTATACCTGTGACCTTCCAAAATTATATTTATATTTAAAATCCCATGTATTAGACAACAACCATTCATTCCTTTTACTTTGCTTATGTACACAAATATGACTGTGATAGGGGTCTAAATAGATAGTAAGGTTTTCTTGAAATCCAAACAAGGTTTTCTTATCTTATTATATCTTACCTAGCCTGACACTCCCTTAAAATATCATTAATTACCTTCCTTTATATTTCATCATATTTATAAGGTCTATATACCCATGGAGGTTCCTATCTAGTCATCAACCACTCTGAGCATTTAGAAAATAGGGTCTAACTATAATATTCAAATTTACACTCTTTCCATAGGGTATTAAAATTTATACCTACCAGTGTTTGCTTAATATCAAAATATATAATAACCAAATTAAGTAATCACCCTCTTACCTATTATTGATATGTGTTCTTGACAACATAACCTATATACTTTACTTAGTTAAGTCTGTGAATAAAGGTTCAAAATCCATGAGTGTCTTCTTGTATAATTTTCCATTTTATTATATTCTTTATTACAATTCTCATACATCTTGGAAACCTTCACCTAACTTCTTACAATTAGGATTTATTTCTTATTTTCTCTAAACCATAAACAAATAAGATTTTATTGGTTATGAACAATAAGCCATTAATTCAAACCCACCACAGAATGCACATATACAACTATTCATGAACTTAGAAGCCTATAAAGATATAAAGAAACATTCAACAGATCAATATCAATCAGATGATATACAAAACTCATTTGTATTTATGAATTTTAGACTTTCTTCATTACAAACTCTCCTTATGAGGACATTATCGCCTTCTTGAGAGTATTTCATTAATAGTTATGCATTGCTCCCTAGTTTTTACAATCTTGGACGATTCTCACCACCTCTTCTACCTCAAGATACTACTATTCAATACGTACAATCTCTCTTTTACCAAATTTAGGGTTTAATTTTAGTTAGTTACACAAGACAAATTCCTTTTACATAACAGCTTCAATGTAGGATTTATAATGTCAAAACATGAATATGAACACTAATTTATATTTTAGGAATATGTACCTTCTATCATATTTTACAAGACCTCATTATACTCTTTTATCCCAATTACTCCAACTATATACCCCAATACATGTATTTGGCCTTCTAGGATCATTTTGAATATTTGAATTTTTAAGTCCCTAGTTTTGGAGGGAAAAATCTAATAAAGTAGTTAGTTCATCTTGAGGAATCCTAATGGACTTAAATACATGGAATGGACCTTTATAGGAATCTAGACACACATTGTTCTCTAAAACTGAAATACTTTTGCTTGTTAATGACCAAAACATGAAATTTGACAACTTTAGTTTGATGTTCCTGAATCATACTCCTTAGGAGGGAGAAAAATTGAGCCACCTTATTTATTTCTTGCCTTCTAATTTGTCTTTTGATGGTCCTTAATACATTTTTGATTTTTTGTTATCCTTTCTTGTTCCCTTATCTTTGCCAAATGCTTTATCTTCTTCCTCTTGACCTTGTCTATACTTTCTTCCCATTCATCCTCCAATTCCATGAGGTGTTCCCACTACTATAATTTCTATTTTTTTCATGTTCTACCTTTGCCTAAAATTTTAACCTTTTCACACTGATATGCACCCATCTTGTATGCATTGGTCATCCTCATGCTTGATTCATAACTTGTTTCATCATCAATCTCTCTTGTGAATTACTTATATAGAAATTCTTGTGTCTTATTAAGGATATTATCCTTGTCATGAGGGTATATTAAACTCTAGTTTATGTAAACATTTATCATTTTCTTACCTACACTCTCTTTTTTTTTCCACTTTTTTAGACTCCACTTTTTGATGCTCTTTCCATTCAACTTGCTCACTATGAAAGAGCAATTACTTGTTTTTTTCATCCATACCATAGTATACTATTATTTGACCAATATTTGGCCTCTAATATGCATGTTTATCAAATGAAAGCTAAGTTTTTGTTTGACCCACCGTATACTTTACCTTATTTTCCATTTCCTTTCTTGCTTTCCTGTTTGCACCTTTGTTTACAGAACTTCTTGTGTATCTCTTTGCTACTTCACACTTGAGTTTTATTGGATTTATTGATTAAATTGTACCTATTTTACCTCACCTATTTTCAGATATTTTTATTTAAATAACATGTCCTCCAACATTTTTAACACCTCTTGCAACATGTATGCATCAATCTCCTCATTTGCTTCATCAAACTTTGGTGTACAATGTTCTTCATTGTCTTGGGTAGCTTGCTCTTTATCTCCTCCTTGAACTCCTTATTTTGTGAGATTCACATCAACATGATTTCGCTGCATATAATCTTTATCAATCACTCTTTGAGATGATTATTCATCTTTCTTTACTACACCCTCTTTCATCAATTCCCTACTTTCCATATACAAGTTATCTTCTTCATTGGAGTCAACTTCAAATGAATCATAAAAAATAACATTTGAAATAATATCTTGAAAAAATTTACCTTATATTATGCACTCTTATTATTGTTCACATGGTTTTACCTTAACTTCACATGTTTGATTTGCTTTCACCATCTCTCTCATTCACTTTGCGAGCTTGTCATCTTTATCAATTTTCATGCTTGTTTGGCGTATAATTTCATCTTGCTTCTCTTGTTATCTTTTCACATGCTTTATCACTCAATTTTTGAATTAAATATACTTGGGCTGCCACTTTCCTTTATTTGTATCACTCTCATGCCTCATGCCTTGCAATACTTTCTTGCCAAATTCATGTTCCTTGCCATTTTCCTTTGGTTTCCACATTTATGCTTACCTTCCACCTCTATATTGTTTTGTTTGACCTCTTTCTTGAGGTTCTCCTCTTTATTCAATTCACCTATTTTTTTAATCCATTTAGACCACACATATCCATTCCCTTATGTTCTCCATGAGGGCTAAAATCTGTCATGCTTCTTTTCAACCTGAATCTCATTCTTTTCCTTTTCACTTGTGCGATCAAAATCAATATTCAAACATTCATTTACCTCTATGGAAAATTGATTCAAGATCATCTATTTTTCCTTGTATTAATGGGTGACCCTTTTATACTCTTTCTGTACCATCTCTTTTATTTAAGGTACTATGCATGGAAACGAATCATAGGAATCATCTTTTTATTCAATTTTAGCATGGTAAATGTTTTCAATCTCCAACACTTTATCTTCTTTATGAAGTTGTTTTTATTTATCATATTATTTCCACTTGATGGGTGACACTCTTTACCCATTCTTAATCCAATTAGAGGCCTATTTCTTGGCCTTCATCAATTTTTTCTTCATACTTATAAACAAAAATTGAAAATCAATGTTATCATATAAAACTAGAGACCATATAGTCTCTTTGAATGTCCTTGACATAGGCATTTTACACCTTATCTTATTTTATTCATTATTTTATTCTCTCCTTATAACTTATTTCTCCCTCTTATTCTCTTCAATGATAACTCTCTTAACAACTTTTATTTATTATTACTCACTTATAAACTTTTTTATTCTCATGCTTGTTTGGGTTTATCCCTCTTTCTTCTTCTCATCTTTCAAGACACCTTTCTTGTGCCTTATCACAAGTGAATCTATGGGATATTTTACTTTATTCTGCATTTTATAAACTATCCATTAGATTTATTGACTATTCATGAGATTCACCATGAGCTCAATCCTCTCAAATCTCTACCCCAACTCTCTTCTTATGTCCTCTATTTCTTTGTCTATATCCATCTTCCCCATTTCCCTTCACTTTCTTGACCTATTTAGAACTTATAATTTTTAATCACTTAAATCTTTCCACTTAGACATAATATAGGCCTTTATTATTATTTAATCCTCTCTCTAGGGTCTCCTCTTGACTCTCTTTTTGAATCTCTTATCTTCCTCTCTTCTCTCTTGGAGCTTCTCCTTAACTAGCTCTTTTACTTCTCAAGGACTTTTGGGCTATCTCTCTCTTTTATTTATCAATATTATTCTCCTCTATATTAAAATCAATAGATTACACCTAAATTTTATCTTCTCCTTTAATACCCTACAAGTACCATCTCATACATATCTCCTAACATATACTTTCATCTCAAATCAACAATTTATAAAGAAATCAAAAATACAATTTAACCTAAGAATACCTTACCTTGATCTAATACCAAATTATGAAAATGTATATAGGAAGTCATAATAACATTTTTTCATGTTTTTACTTTCATAACTACTCTCATTCTTTGGATAGCATTTTTTTTGTTTATCCTTGTATTCAATCTAGTTATCCTCTTTTTGACGAGGTATCAATGGTTATTTTGTAAATGTACCTATGCCTTGGAATATTATTAAAAATAATAAAATTACACAAACTCTTTGGTATGTCTCACCATGCAAAATCTATCTCATCAATTTATATTCTTCTTAACTGCCCTGCTCACTCTTACTAGTTTCCACTAGGTAGCCTTCCACTAGCTATAAAGAGTCAAATCTTAATTTCATCATTATAGGAAATAAAATTTGTATTATATGGTATATATTATTCATAACACACTTTTATTAGTCTCTTTAAAATGGTTATACATTCATTACCATTCCCTTTGTACCACAAGTTCATAGTGTTCCACCTATACTTATAACCCCTTTTTCTTAGCAAGTACTCTTTGTTGTATCAATTAAAAAAAATATTTATAAGGTTAAAACACATTTAAAATATGAATCTATACCCTGTTATGTGTATTCAAAATTTCATAACTTTTCCCTCTTTCTTTCTAACACTTCCTTTGCAAAAATACACTCTTTTATGCCAAATTAGTCCTATTCCAAGACACTATGGTCAAAATTAATAAAAAACTATCCATACTAGTAAAAATATTTTTTATTCACTTGATTATTTTTAATTACAGTATAATTACAAAATTTTAGCAAAAATTGATAGTGAAAACTCATTATAAAATCAAAACCCTAAAATCTAGGTTTTGCTAGTCTACACATAGGCCATGGGCATAAGAAATTACATATATTTCATTATGTAGAGATTAAAATTTTAAAATAACCTTAATTATGACTATTTAAATATTTAATAATATATACTATAGGATATAATCCCTTTTACTTCCATTCTTTTCCTAAAACTTTAAATACTCAGTAGATTGGCATGCTTTTCTTGACTGTGTTCAAGATTTAAATTGTGTTTCCTCATTTTATGATGAATTAATCCTTTATTTATAAATTTTTAAGGGTCATAAAAAATTTAATAATTTATAATTGACCTATAACAACCCTCACACCTCTTTTATAATCCTTTCATAAGTCTTTTGAATCTTGACTCTGTGAACCAAGAGCAATGTACATGTACATAACAGGGGACTGAGTATTACTAATAATTGTTAATAAATATTATTAATTTTTAGTGTTATAAACACTCATATTTAGGTAAAAAAAAACTAAACAACTTAAAAACCAATTTTTAAATAAAAAGTCCTCATTTTATGTACTTCTTTTACCGCACAAAATGAACTCTCCTTGAGTGCATAATGAAGTACACATATAGTTTGGGGTCAAAGACTCTTTAATAGAATTTAAAATTATTAAAATATACATTATACCTATTACCATATAAAATTTTATTTACATTAAAAATCCAACGTATTAAACAACCATTCAATCTATTCACTTTGCTTGCGTATACAAATATGACTATGACATGGGTTGAAATAGACAACACGGTTTTCTAGAAATCCAAAAAATATTTCCTTATTTTATTATATATTAATTAAATTTAAACTCCATTAAAATATCATTCATTACCTTCCTTAATATTTCATCATCGTTATAAGGTCTATATACCCATGCAGGGTCCTAACCAGTCATCAATCACTACGAGCATTCAAAAAATAGGGTCTGACTATAATATTAGAATTTACACTCTTTCCACAAGGTATTGAAGTTTATACCTATAATTTTTTTATTAATATCAAACTATGAAATAACCACATTAAGGAATCACCCTCTTACCTATTCTTGATTTGTTTTCTTGACAACATAACCTGTATACTTAGTTAAGTCTATGAATAAAGGTTCAAAATCTAGGAGTGCCTTCTTTAATAATGTTAAATTTTATTGAATTATTTATTAGGACTCTCAAAAATATTGGAAACCTTCACACAACTTCTAAAAATTAGGATATCTTTCTTTGTTTCTCTAAACCACAAAGAAATCACCTTTTATGGGTTATGAACAGTAAGCCATTGATTCAAACATGCCACACAATGCACATATCCAACTATTCATGGAATTATAGGCCTATAAAGATGAAAAAAAACATTAAAAATATAAATATAAATAAAATAATATATGAAACTCATTTGTATTTATGCATTTGAAACTTTCATCATTACAAACTATCCTTATGAGGACACTATCACCTTCTTGAGAGGCTTTCATAAAAAATTCTGGATTGCTCCCAATTTTTTACATTATTAGAGAATTATCACCACCTATCCTAACTCAATATACTAATAATAAATCCATACAATCTCTCTTTCACCAACTTCAAAGGTTGTTTGTTAGTTAGTTACACAAGACAAACTCCTTTTACATAACAACTTCAAGGTGGGACTTATAATGTTAAAACTTAAATATGACCAATAACATATGTTTTAGGATTATGTGACTTATATCAACTTTTACAAGACCTAATTAGACTATTTTATCCTAATTAATCCAACTATATACATCAATACATGTATTTGGCCTTCTAGGGTCATTTTGAATATTTAAATTTTCAAATCCCTAGTTTTGGAGGGAAAACTCAAATAAACTAGATAGTTCATCTTGAGGAGTCATAATTAACTAAAATACATGTAATGTACCTTGATAGGTATATATAAAAAAATTATTCTCCAAAATGACACACTTTTTCCTCCTAATGACCAAAACATGAAATTTGACAACTTTAGTTTGATGTTCCTGTATCAGTGACCCTCTATGTTATTATGTGACATTTTTCTTAATTTGTTTGTGTATATGTTTTGAAATTTGTATAAATATGATAATTTTAGATCCTAAATAATTAAAATAATTTGAAAAAAATAAATGTTACAAATATTCAATAGATGACCAAACAAATAATTTAAAACATTCTAAATCTATAAACGTACTAATTGTGGAAAGTGAATGGGATAAAATATAAATGTAGCTATAAAAATTGAGCTGTGGGGTGGTTATATATTTTAGAGTAATAATTTTAGTATGTTTATTTTATTAAGATTAATATCAATAAATATTAGGGTTTATGGATAGGATTAGAGTGACTAGATAGGGTAGGGGTGTGTTGTTGTCCCTAGAGTGCACTAATGTCTAGCAAAAGATTAGGATATTGATAGTTATAATATTTTTATGCCTCACATTTTAGTTTTTTTTAATCTATGTTTGGTATTCTAATTCACTTAAATGACCAATCTCTAGATTATTTTCCACTTAAAAACCTTATCTCAGTATACAATATGACAAATTTAAATAATGGAGTAAAAGAGGGTCATCGATTGAATTCAAAACCCCGTGTGTTGAGGGTTTCCTACATAATAATACTCTAAAGAGGGATAAAACTCAATTTAGTTATCTTATTCTATATTTGTGTCTATGAAAATGTTTTAAAAATAAAAATTTGGGTGCAATCCTAATGTAATAAATGTTTCAATCATGACTTGTGACCTTTGAGATGTATTTAGATTTTAGCTCAGACATACTATGGATGTATGTGATTTGAAATTGGATAGATAAGATTTTTTATTTCAACATGAAATTTTAATTCTAGTAATTTTTTTTCTAAGTCCATTTTGTGAAAAATAATTTTAAATGCGATTATATATTACTATTTTTACAATTCATTTAGATGGGGATTTTTTCAAACTTATGGTCTGACACTTACAAAACATAGAAATTTTTAAATATTGATTAAATTTTGGGAAGAAAACTTCTATATCATCAATCATGAGTGGGTGAGGTTTTGTCCCAATGGAGTGTTCTTGTCCTAATAGTAATAAGAGCTAACTTCAAGGAATGAATCAATTTGGGCATTAGCCTGGGGTATTGAGAATTGTGGATGGAGACATTATAAATTAATTTTAGATATTTAAAGGGTGATCAAAAAAGAATAATTTTATCTTAATTTTTAATTTATCTATCTACATTGGTCCCTATTTTACTCTAGTAATGTAGTAAAGAAAAATTAATAGTTTATAAGGAAAAAGTGCAAACTCAAACTTAATTTTAAATTAGAGTCTTGAATGTAGACCGAATGAATTACGATTCACAAAAATTGACTAGAATGTGAACCCCTATGTCTCTAGTGCAAAAAATGGTGACTATAGATAAAAAGTCCCTTGGAGATTTAATTTTAGTTTAGAATATTGGATTAAATTATGCATGCCCTAATCCCTATTGATTGGGATATTTTGTTTAAGAAATCAATGTAAATTTGAATCCATCATTACATACCCATGATAGTGAAATAATTTGGAATCTATTTATGAATCCCAATTGGATGTTCTCATGCAAAATATGGCATAAAAAGGGTTGAACCAATTACTAAAAATGGAATAAGGCTATTTTTTTGTACAAAAATTATGTAAATGATTTATATAATAATATTTTTGTGTATATACCATGGAGAATGACAAGTGATTCCATTCCATCTATGGAAGTGGTAAAAATGTAGAGCAAGAAAGAATCCATGTACCATATACATGCCCCCAATTTTATTTTTGGTGTATATAGATTTTGATATTGAGTAATAATAATTTAAATTATGATAAAAAAAATTATGTTTTAACTTGGAACACATGCCACACTTGACACCCCAAAACATGGAAAATATGAGAGAATAACTTTTTAAATTCTTTAGACTAACACTGTGAATCTATTTGATCAAGACTACCTAAGATTGTGATGAATTATAGAATTGATTTTTTTCCAAACTCTGGGATAATAGATCCGTATTATAAAATCATTATGATATCCTATCCCAATTAATCTTGTAAGTTTCTTTGAGTTTTTCTATTGATCCACTGCATGACTACTATGAATTAAGAATATCTATGGATTATACTAAGTTGGATTATTCTCTAGGGAAAACCATTGTGTATGCCCCCACTTCTGAGGTAAGTTATTGATCCAACCTAATAGCTTAACTCAAAAAAAAAATATGTGATATATGTTGTGTAAAATATGTAAATTTAAGTAATAGTGATAACATGAAGAATCATGACATCATCATATATATAAACTGAGTATTATTGTAATGTGAGATGCATGTATGAATAAGCATACATAGTGTGAATGTCAAAAGAGATGTCAGTATAGGTACACAGATAAGTGATCAAAAATTAGTATTTAAATAATAATATAAATACATAGGTATGGATCAAGGATATCCATCATGTCATCAAAAAATATGAGGATGCATGATATCCATCATTGCCTAAAAATATGAATAAACTATTAAAACAATCAAGACTCATTTCCATGACACACATAAAGATAGATTACACACAATGCACACAAGAAACATAAATGGAATTAAAATTATCCACATATAATTTAAATGTTTAAATATAACTCAAAAACATAAAATAAAACATAAAAACATGTTAAAATGTACACACATGCATGAGAATAGATAATGGAAGCTTAGAACCACATTCATAAACATATTCAAATGTCTTGAATTAAATAAACACACACAAAAACATGTTTAAATGTCCTCACATTAGTTTAATCATATAATTAATTCTTAGATCCACACAAAATGATATATTTATAGTCATGCAAATAAACACACACAGGACATGAATAAAAAAATAAACATGAAAATCATGAATGGATATATGTAATTGATCTTCATAAGTAATCTGGAACATGATTAGATTAAATAAGATAGATAAAAAATAATATATAAATGTGTTAGTATATGATACATATTGGTATATGGAATAAAATAAAATAACTGAGCTATTAGAAGTAGTGAAAAGCCATAGAAGGATGTACCATGTGTATGAGATTCCCCTTGAGAGCTTGTTGATATGTATATAAGTTGTAGAAGTCTTGGGTATGGTCTGACATTGAGAAAATTATAGTTTGTTCTCACTAGGATAATAATGGGAGAAATGGACAATATAAAAATTCACCCCTATCCAATAAGGTGTTGTCTGATTTTAATTTATGAGTGCATGATAATTAAATAACCTATAAGTTAGCATGGGGATTGAAACATATATGCTCTACAATCACTCATGTTTAATTGAAGCATCTATGATATAAAACATGGAACAAATTAATTATTGAATGTTTTGAATAAATTAAATATTTTAAATTAAATAAGAATAAAGATACATAAGTCATAATTTTGTATTTTTCTATTTTTTTTTGTATTTTGCGTATATGAATTGAGAAGAATAAAAAAGGATAATAATGGGAGATTCCATTAAGATTCTTACAAATAGTAGATCATATATTGAACAAAGTAACGGTAACTCTTGTGAATGTAAAGTAACATGCCACTATGTAGGTTATGTATAATTTCCATATTCATATTTTACGTATCCATTATCATCGATCTCCTACTAAATTATGGTGTTATAATAATCAACATCTTGATTTCAAACTTGGGAAATACCACTATTGTATTATTTTGAATCTATATATGTAAAACCAATGACCCCATATTATGGTATTATATTATTTTATTTATTATCTTTTATACGTACAAAGTCATTTGCCTTTATTGTTATTCCATTACTTGTATATATTTATACACTAGCTGAAAACATGGTTTCTATGTGTTGTTATTACTTTAAACAAACTCAATTTTATATTAAAATTTTTATCATGGACCTTAAATGTGAAAATGTGACATTGTTATGATCTTTATCCATCTTCCCTTAACCTACTACCAACCCATCTTCCCCCCGACACCACACCCCCCCCCTCCCCATCCCCAATTTTTTTAATGCATGATCTTCCTAATTTGGAATTATATTGGACCAAACTGGGACACAAATTAAATACCACTAAGCATGTTTTTATACCAAGTGTGAAAATTATATTGATCGATCCAATAAATCATTTAGATATAATATTATTACTTAAATGTGTCTTCTTATATCTAAGAAATTGTAGAATTATCATACTATAAACATTTATTTCGATAGTGTTGTTTGTAGCAATATTGGAAAATTACTTTCCATTTAAGAGGGGATCAATAATCAAAGGATCTAGAAATGATGAATGCTTTTTAGTTGACTCATCTTGAAACACACTTATGACATTAGATTTTTCAAGTTTATCTTGACTTTTTATTTACTTTCTTAGAAATCTTGCTTTAAGAATGATTTTTTTTCATACCTTGAATTTGAGTTTCCAAGTTCTCTCTATGTAATTTTACGTTTTCTTATTTTAAAATTTTCTTTTCAAAATGTTCCATTTGTAAAAAAACTGTCTTTTTCATCTTATTCCTTATATAATTTTTTCTTTTTAATATTTTATTCATCTTTTTTTCATTTAATTTGTTTACTCTAAATTATCCTTTTGCACCCATACTTATTTTTCCCATTTATGTTGTAT
>JARHVA010010026.1:60000-140000 GCA_037957365.1 Torreya grandis
TATTTTGAGTTTGATAAATCCATAAATAGATGCATGATCTATTTACTTCTAGATGGTGGGCCTTCCCTCTACTCATGTTATATGGACATTAAGGGAATTTAATTATTTGATTATGATATCTCTATGTTATACTATTATATTATAAATTTAAATAATAATCAATTTATCTATTAATATATATGTTTCTCATAATAATTTGTATTATATTTACTTAATATTTTTTCCTAACACATACATCCATGGAATAGTATCACATGTTTATGATGGTTTCTTTTAACTTTCATTTATGCACTTCTTGGACTATCCTATCTTTATTATGGACCATGTGCCTTTTTAAAAAATTTACATTTAAATATTTCACTCCTTTTTTTGTGTTTACATTTAAATATTTCATTCCTTGTCTTTGTGGACATTTGACTAAGTCATGTTGCTTCGATTGTGCAACACTTGAACATGCCCTTATTTGAATTCTCCTTACACCAGTGTTTTTTTTCTTTCTTAAAAGTGATATTTTGGGTGTGTTTTATTTATTTTTAATATTTTATTATTAATCTAAATAACTTGTTATGATTAACATCATGCATATTATGATTTTTTGTGAACACATTTTCTATGCTTCAATGATATATCTAGCTAGACATGTTCCTTCTATATAATACTTAGTACTTACATAGATTATAAAATTATATTATCCTTTTTAGGTAAGGTGAATAATATTTTATAATTTTCATCATCTAAATAGTATGTGACATATTAGTGGCATCATGTCATAGAGCCATGGCTTCCACATTTTTCATTGTTCACAAAATTTATATTGTAGTGGGTGTATGCTTTGGAAACTAGTTTTACACACTTATACCAATCATAGTTTCAAATAAATAGTGGAGTCATGTTATGAAAACATGTTCTCTACACTTACACCAATTCTAACCTTCAAATTATAGTTGTAATATTTTGGAAACATGTTCTCAACACTTACACTAATTTTTGATCATGTTATGGTGGGGGAATGGTTTGGAAACATTTTCTCCATACTTACACCAATTTTCAATTTTATATTATAGTGGAGGATTGTTTTGAAAACATTTTCTCCACAATTACATAATTTTTAAGTTTTAAAAATTTGAAAATAATCCCAAATAATTTTTTTTGAGGGTAACTTTATTTAGACTACACAACAAAATAACTAATCAAGTCCACTACATGAAACTTGGTTTTGCATAACATACCCACAATCCCCATAACCAAATTTATGAATATAAAACCATTAATTAGGGTAATTAACCCTAAAATATTTTATGAGGAAGATTATTTTCCTATGAAATCTACATGCAATTCATGGCATATTGATATGTGGACCATAACAATAAGCTTTGAACTATATAGGAGCAGACAACTTCCAAGCAGGACTACATAGGTTCCTTATCCTATATAAGAGCCTAAAATATATGTAAGTATAAATATAGGTTAGTGTATCTTATCTTACCCTTATTTATACTTGGGATGCTTAGGTTAATACTAATATTTCAAGATTAGGGATATGTAAAAAAAAACATGAATATTATTTATTTTTCCTAAATTTTGGAGTTGCAAAAATATTTTATAATCCATGATTCATAATAAAATCAAAACCATTTATACCAAAAATATTTTGTAACTCATTATCATATTCAACTCATAACACTAAATAGACTTATTCTAGTTTTAAGCCAAAAAATGCTTATATAAAACAAGCTTCTTAGCTCATCTAATTCATTGGTTGTAACTATGGTTTTTTATGGTAACTATTTAATTTAATTATTTCAAAGATAATATTTCAGAGTACTAATGTCATTATAAAAGTTACTAATCCTTTGAAGTAAAAAAAAACTTCCAACTATGATTGAAAGCATAAACAAAAGACAACCTTATAACTTGAGGTCATATTGGCATTCATGGTGTCAATTTATCATCACTATAAGTTTATGAAAAACCAAATAAAATCATGAGAAATAGTTTAAAAATAAAAATAAAAAATATCTTCATTTGATAATTACGTCACTCGCTTAAGTGAATCTTATAAAATATTCAATCAAACATAATTTTCAATACATCACTATGATTACACTTTACATAAAAGAATAGAATTTTAACTCAGAAAAGGATATTTCATTGTTGCAACCTAAACCATTTTAATTTATTGAGTTTATTACTAAATCCAATAAAAAATACATAAATTCCCAATTTAATTTTTTTAGTAATTATAATGAAATAGTTATAACGCTATCACTTTATATTCATTTTATGCCTAATATATATTGGCCAATTTTAGTGATGTAACTTAGATCATTTAAATTATTTTTCATCATTATCTAATTTCAAGTTTATTAGTATTGGTTGTATCATGATAATGAAAGTTCAAAATCACATATCATTTAGAGAGAACATAGTCTCAACACAAGTCTTTAATTTTCTAAAAATAATCTTTGACATGCCACAAAATGAATTCAAGTACAATTGTATTAAATAAATTGTATAGTTATTTTTAAGGCATATAATGAACCTATTATTGTTCTCATAATCATGCTCACAAAATATTTTAAGGCTTGGATGAAATGGCATTTCCAATGCACTATAACGATCTTAACTTAATGTATTTTAATGTTAAATCATAATAGTTTATAACTTACATGAAATTTATGTTTTGAATAAATTATGATCACTAGATTAATCATCCAATAATAATTAAATATATATAAATAAAATATAATTAATGAAATAATAAATCAACTTTCATGCATCCTATTAACAACATTTATGTCCTATACATCTAATTATAAGTTTATTAATTTACATAAAGAACTATTAACATTATAATGAGAATATTCAAATATAGATAGTAACTCATTCAACTTTACTATTTGTTTGAAGGTAAACATTAAGTATGATCTAAATAGTCAATAAAGTAATTAAATAGTTTATTGAGATTTATATAACCTATAATACAAGTGTAATCATCTACTTTCATTCTTAAAAAAATAATATTTTTGCATTTATAAAACATACTATAGTAACATAATACAATAAATCATCTATAAGATAAAAAAAAGTAACTGACTAAACCATTGTCATGAGAGTCTCTTCTCATGGACCGTCATGCACCAACCCATCCTATGAGCTCCCTAATAAGTGGCCTTTACCACCCCCAACCATTAGCTAGGGGTGGAGTCTAGATTTTGGGTCTTATGAGATGAGGACATAAGTAATCAAGAATATAAAATCCATTAATGAAAATTACATAAATTTTCTTAATGAATAATAGATTCACCATTAAAGGATTAAAAAAAATTGACTTAAAACATAATCACCAATAAACATACAATTATTGTAAGACTTTGTCCTTCTCTAAAGGTTTTATTGATATTGATAATATTATTAATCAAACTTGTTATACCTTCATCATTTACTGAAGTAATTCCAATGATAAAATAACATCTAACACCCAAAGTGAAATGAAATCATCACCTAAGTCCATGAGGGAAAATTAAACATTCATATGAAAATTATATTTAATCTCATTAAATAAATCACCAACAAATTATATGTCTCACCCCTTCACTGTATAATTAGGTAAAGTCACTTAATCACCTGTAAGAGTGATGAAATCACTATAATCGACCTTCATATGGTAGAATTTAATTCTAATAATAATCTATAGATAGATGATAATAACATGAAATAGTTAATGTAAAAACTCATGTCACCAAATTGAATGAAAAATAATATCAACAAACAAGCTAAGATGACTCCAAAATGGCACAACAATAGGCTAGCATATTATCTAAAAAAAATGTATATAGCCCAACCATTTTTAATGAACTTGAAAACTATGAAGACAATAAATTTACCAATAGGCCAAGATTCAGATTAATAACTTGTATTGATTCATATTGAATTAATTGAAATAATTACAAACCTAAACCATGCCTAAATATGCCTCAACTTTTAGTTTATATTTGGCATGTAAAAATTTGAAAAAACTAAAATCTAAAAAATATCTATTTCTAACATCCCCTATTTATAGTAAGTTTCACATGCAAGTGCACACAACTCTAAACAAAATCCCAAAATATCTTAAACACTAAAATTAGCCTATGGGATGAAATTCAACTGAATTTGATATCTAGTTATAGTATATACAATTTATAAAAATAGAAAATTCTTAAAATAATCACTAAACGTTAATTTTGAACCCTCAGATGATCATGTATGGCCTCCATAAAAAATCAAAATTATCTCTAAGTGAATATATGGCTTAAGAAAACATTGAAAATTTTGATATGGTCATTTTTGCATGTGGAAGAGATCAAACAAAGCTATGGGTCAAAAGTTATTACCTCCAAAAGATTGACCTATTTTTTCTGCATCATTCTCCTTTAGTTGAAACAACTCAACTCATGTGAGTTGGCCTGAATATACTGATACCATTTATTTTTATCAATATTTTTTAGGTCCCATTATCTAATACAAGTGTTGTGTTCTTTATATAATCCTTACCATTGCACCAAATAGCTGTTATAATTCCCTTACCTTGTGCTCAGTATCTTCATATCAGAAACCTGCACTATTTTTTCTTTCTTCTTCTTTGGAATATGGTGCTCCCAATTTACTACTTCATCTTCACCATATTTACCATATTATCAATGGAATTAATATAAATTTAAAAAATTAAATACTAGAGATATATAAAAATTATGTGGCAAACTCACCTCATAAGCCTTGTCATTGATTTTCTTCACAATTTTGCATGGTCAAATTTTCTTGTAATTCAACATGTTGTACGTGCCTTTTGAAAATATTTATTTACTAAAGTAAACCATTAAAAACTCTCCTTATTCAAATACCTTTTATATTATTTTTACATCTATTATTGGTTTATATTTCTCATTAATTTCTTGCAACTTTCTTCTTGATCCTTATAACTATTGTATATGCTCTTCAAACTTCTGCATTATCACTAGTTCGATTTGCAATTGGTAACTATACCAAATCTAAAATAACTATAAGATTTTTCCCATAAAAAAATTTAAATGGTTAATTTCCTATTGATCTATTCACTAAATTATTATATGCAAACTCAGATTGTGGTAAAGCCAAGTCCTATTGCTTGGGATTCTCTCTCACTATGCATCTCAACAAATTTTCCAAGCTCCTATTCACAACATTTGTTTGTCTATCTATTTTTTGGTGATATGAACTACTAAATTATATCTTAGTACCCATCTTCTTACACATATTCCCCAAAAAATAACTTACAAATTTTGTGTCCTTATATGAAGTAATAGTTTTTGGAACACCATGCAATCTCACAATATGCTTAAAAAACAATTATGTAATTTGAGTGGCATCATTGGTTTTCTTACATGCAATGAAATGAACTATTTTTGAAAATTTGTCTAAAACAAAAAAAATTGAATTGTTACCTCTCTATGTGTTTGGCGATCCCAACACAAAATTCATACTCAAATCTATTGATGGTCCTCTTAGAACTAGTAATGACACGTATAGTCTAGTATTTTGTGCATGTCCTTTATCCACCTGACATATTCTACACCTTGAAACATACCTTGTCACATCTCTCTTCATCTTTGGCCAAAAATACATTTCCTCCACCAAAGTTATTATCTTTTTCTTACCAAAATGTTTAACCAAACCACCACTATGTAATATTCTTATTATATTGTCTAATAGACATGCAACTAGAATGCATAATTATTTCCATTTGAAGAGATAACCTTTCTATATAATATACTCATAATGAATAATATATGTCCCATCTATTAATTGATTGTTTCACTATTCAACTATCTTGAGAAAATATGGATCAGTATCATATAATTATTTTATATCTTCAAATCCAACTACTTCACTCCCCATAGTAGTTAATATCACTACTCTCCTAATCAATGCATCAGTTATCTGATTTTGTTTTCCTAATTTATGTTTCAACATAAAAGTATACCCTTACAAGAAAGAAACCAAATTTTCATGCCTACTATTCAACTTCTTTTGTTTATTCACATACTTCAAAGCCTCATGATATGTAAATAGTATAAAATCTTCAGGCACCACGTAATGCCTCTAAGGTTTTAATGCTTATACAATTGAATAAAGTTCAAAATCATAAGTAGAATACATTGTTCTTACCACATTCAATTTCTCATTATAATATGCTATTGGATTTCCTTATTTACTTGGAAAAACACATATTCCCACAAATGAAGCATAACAATCAACCTAAAACACTTTGTTAAAATATAGTAAGGCTAAAATTGGTGTTTCTATAATCTTCTTCCAAAATTCAAATATTTATGTGGCTTCTCTAGTCCATGCAAATTCTTTCCCTCTTATGCAATTTGTTATTGGTGCCACAATACTACTAATTTTTTTAATAAATTTTCTTTAAAAAGTTTTAAAACCATGGAAACTTGGTACCTCTGTAATGATTTTTGAAATAGGTCACTCAATAATTGCATTTATCTTTTCTTCATCCATTTTCACACCATCTATTGAAACTACAAATCCCAAAAATACCAAACTATTTTGCATAAACCTACACTTATTCAAATTTACATATATCTTCTCCTTTATTAAAAAATCCATTACCATTCTCAAATGTTATAAGTTTTCTTCTTTAGTCTTACTGAATATCAAAATATCATCAAAATAAACAACCAAAAATGTACCAGTATATTCTCATATAAATGTATTCATCACCCTCATAAATGTGTTAGGTGCATTAGATAATATAAATGACATCACCATCCCTAGTCTTGAATGCATTTTTACACTCATCTCCTTCATGAATTCAAATTTGATAATAAAGACTCCTTAGACCAATCTAGGTAAAATATTTTTATCCTACAAGTACATCCATCATATCATCTAAATTAGGTATAGGAAACCTATACATTAATGTAATTTTGTTAATTTCTCTACTATCTACACATGTTATCCATCCTCCATCTTTGTTTGGAGTTATAAATGTTATCCATCCTCCATCTACACATTGACTCATACTCTCCCTTATCACCTTCTTTCTTATCAATTTAGTAACCTATTTTTTAAATTTTGTTTGTTCTATTGAACTCATCTTATGAGTTGATTGATTGGGTAGAGTTGATCATGGAATTAAATCAATGTGATGTTAATATCTCTCTTTGGTGTTAAACCATATGGTAACTTATTAGGAATAACATTTCCATATTCTTTCAACACTCTTGTTACTTCTGTTGGTATTAACACAATTTCTATTTCTTCATTCTTTTCTACTAATGTAAAACAACAACCTACTACGATCATATATTTGATAAATTCTTTAGTGGAGAGTATGATTTGTATCTTCTCTTCCTCTTTAAGAGGTAACAAAACTACCTTTGTACCTCCTTTCCAAAAAGTGTATGTGTTCTTCGATCCATCATGAATTACTTTCTTTCCAAATTGCCGTGGTCTCCCTAATAACAAATGGCATGCATCCATCATAATAACATCACACCATATTCTATCACTATAAATTTTTCCTATAGAAAACTTGATTAAGAACATTTTATCTATTTTAACATCATTCCCTTTATTAAACCATGAAATCTAATAGGGATTAGGAGGTTTTTCATATTTCAAATTTAGTTTCTCTATAATTTCTTTATAAACTATATTTTCACAACTACCATCATCTATAATTACTTTTCATACCTTTCCACTTGAAAAACATCTTGCTCAAAAAATATTTAATCACAACCACTCATCACCACCTAAATTATTCTGAACTTTTTCCTTCCTTGGAGTGATCGTGGTTCTTCTCATTATGAGATTATATCCAACATGTACTAGTACAACATTAGTATTCTACTCTTCTATTCCAGCCTCAACTAGATTTGCTCTTGGGTGATCTTCTTGCCTCCTTTATTGATCTTGATAGTGTGGACACTTAAATTCTCAATGTCTTTCTTCTCCACATCTATATTAGACATAATATCTATGTTGATTTAGAAACCATCCTCTAACACCACCATAACCTCATCCTCTCTAAAATCCTTTTCCTCTTTATTGGTATTGAAATCCTTGCCTATTACCATTTTACCTTTTTGCATCACATGATTATTCACCTTTATTGGTATTAGACCCACCTCATCACCTATTTTTAGGGGATATACCTTTTCTTGTACCAAGAGATGTTCCTCTAAATTTTTATCTATTCTTTTTCTTCTACCATCAAATCTAATTGATAAGTCTCCTCCATGCAAAGTATTATATGCATGCTTAATTCATATTCAATATAAAACTTCAAACTATTTACATACAGTACAACCATCTTCTCTTATATTTCATCATAATCCACTCATATGGAAAGATTATAAAATTCATCTATATACTCGTGTGTACTATGATCTTTTAACCTCAAATTCTAAAATCTTCTATATAGGATTTGTGTGTAATCCATAGGAAGAAATTTCTCCTTGAGCTTCTTCTCCATATTTTTTCATGAATTAATCTTCTCTTTACCTTTTCTCTATCTCTTTTTCAAGTGATCCCACCAAATCAGTGCATGACCTTTCTATTTCATGCATGCAAACTCTATCTTCTTATCTTCTATCATAGTATTCTACTTGAATAACTTCTTTATGCTATTCATCCAATATATCAACTCTTTTAGTTTTAAACTACCTCCATAATATAGAACATCAACTTTGATTCCTTCAATCCTTCCTTCAAAATTCTGAATCATCCTCTCTTCCATTGATGGTGGTTGCTCTTGTTATTCTTCTTCTTGTTTAATGTTTTCATCATGATCCATGTCTTCCTCATCACCACCTAGTCTTCTCTACTAATTGGTGGTAACCTCAGTTAATTGTTATACTTGAATCTATAGCTATTGTCTAGTCTGGTTCATTTGTGCAATACTCCTCATCCTCTTGACATCATTTTTTCCTCCAAGATTCAAACTTACTTTGATACTAGATGATGAACTCAAAAACTATCAATATAATAAAAGTAACAATAGGCCAATATTCAAAACAATAACTTGTATTTATTCATATGGAATTACTTTAAATAATTAAAAACCCAAAACATGATTAAATAAGCCTCAACTTAGAAATTATAGTTTCCATGCAAAAATTTTAAAAAATTTAAAATATAAAAAAATGTTTATTTTTAGTAGCCACTATTTATAGTAAGTTTTGCATAAAAGTATGTGCAGCAAAAAAAATCATCCAAAATATCCTAAACACTAAAATTATCCTAGGGGATGAAATTCAACTAAATTTGATGTTTGGTTCTAAAAATATATAATTTTTAAAAATAGAAAATTCCCAAAACATTTATTTTATACCCTCATATGATCATATATAGCCTCTAACAAATATCAAAATCAAGTCTAAGAAGATAGAAAGGCTTAGAACATAATCTAACTTTTTGAGATAGTATTTTTGGTGCATGGAAGAGCTCAAATGGAGCTATGGGTTAAAATTTATGGCCTCCTGAAGATTGGCTATTTTTTCTACATCAATTTTAACATGAAAAATAATTAAAAACAAAAATATCATGAGCAGATAATAAAATTAAAACCGATCAAATTTATAAATAGACTATAAAAAATTAGCCATAATAAATTATCTTATTTTGGAAGACAAAATGTCATAATCCATTAACCAAATAAAATACAACAATTTTATATTACTGGGCCTCTACAAAAAATGGTCATAGTAATAAAAATCTGATTTTAACAACCCAAAATGTTTGTAAAATCTTAATACCAAAATGATCAAGCAAAGTAAAGGCCAAAAAGTGTCTAATATACCCATTTTATTAGTTTAAGATAGAAATTTCCATGCTAGGGTTCAAACCCCAAAAAATTAAATAGGTTAATAACACAAAAAAAACCATATGTCAGTAGCATATTTGGGGTATTTTTAGGTTCATTAGGAAGTAAAATTTTCATTTCCATTTTCCAATATAAGTATTCAAATAATTTTAATTTTCTTGAAAAACATAAATTAAATGACAACAAATATTCATTTCCATCTTCCAAAATAAATACATCACTTACTTTTTTTTATTTTTTTAAGTAAATGAATGGAGTTCTTACCTACTTGTCAAAGAGGTTACCTAAATTGTATTATGACCATCCTTCCTTTCTATCCAAGCCACAAGTTGCTTTCTTCTCCCTCATCTCTCCTAGTAGAGTTTTTAAGTCCATCTACCAGTATTCTTCCCTCATAGGATTTATTCTATCCCCCCATATTTTGTCATATGCCTCTATCCTAACTACCATCAATACAAATAAAAAATATGTAGTGGGCAAAGGACTACACATCTAAAAAATGCACCATGTTTAACTCTTAAAATTATTTACTCCATTGATTAAGATATTTGGTCATAATAAATTTGATTTTGGATTCAAATATCCATGGCCCCCATTTGATAGGTTATTATTAAAAAATAAAATCTTTAAAAAAATATTTAAATAGGTTCCCTCACCTAGGAACTAAATAATAGAAATAGGATCAAATAACACCTCTAAGGGGGATTTCATATTATAATAATAATAATAATAATAATAATAATAATAATAATAATAATAATAATAATAATAATAATAATAATAATAATAATAATAATAATAAAAACCTTGCATGCCAGCAATACACCAAAAGTCTAAACAAATAAAATAAGCAAGCAAGTTCACATGAAATCAAGAATGAGTAAGATGATCAAAAACATAAATAATAAAATAATAAAAGACAAAAAGTGATGAAACAATCACAAATAATGAACTATTATTGATTTATGGCTTATACATTATATTCCTTTTACCTATTTTAGTATCACCTGACTATTCACTAACCTAACCGATCATTGCCTAGACTGTTAGAATCGTAGATTATGTACCTATATATGTAGGAAAATTGGGAATCAACAACATCTAAATGACATTAAGTATCCAAATAATATGACTAAACTAAATAGTAAATAGTGAAAGAACTAATATGAAAAAATATTTTAACCAAGATAACCATATCACCTTGTTCTAACATAGCTATAGATATAACTATCAAATAAACATGATCTGATTGATATTATAACATAACTACTATAGTACCATCAAAATAATAATTTTATAAGTATCATTAACAATATAAAATAATGATAAAAAGCATATAATTGTCTATTAAATAGGTATGTAAGATGGGTTGTAACATCCTCCTCTAGTTAGTGAGGAGTCATCCTGGTGATACATCAAAATAACAAGGGATAGTGCTATCTAAATGGTTATTTATTTTCCCAAGTGGAATTACTTATACTCAATGGGTCCCATTATATCAACATATGTTTAATTTCTCTTTTTCATAGTGTAATTTTGTGATGGCCAAGGATTTTGACTAGGTCTAACTACATCTTTTCCTCCTTTGTAACCTGTAAATTTTTCCAATATAATACATTAGATGGATCAAATACATATTTTATTAGTAATTTAAAATGAAACACATCATGAGTTATTGAAAAATAAGGAGGTAAATCCAACTGATAGGTAACATGGATGATCTCATTTTTAATGTTGAATGGGCCAACAAAGCGAGGATTTAGCTTTGAGGTTTTCCCAAACTTGATTGAAATTTTATGTGGTCTTACACAGAAAAATCTTTTCCACAAAAACAAAGTGATGATATGTATTTTTCAGATCATGATAAATATTTTAATGATATGAGGTATCCATCATGTTATTTTATATTATGGCCATTTTTTCATCATATTCTAGTAGCAATTAAAGACACCCACTGACCTAATTTTCCAAGTTATCATTGCCAAAAGGGGTTTTGAATTTTTGCCCATAAAGAGATTCAAAGGGAGGAATTTTTATTTTATAATGACAATATTGTTTTTAATAAAACACAAATAAATGGAGATAATACTCCCACTTATTTTGTTGATACATCACATACATGCAAAATACATCTTCAACTAACTAATTTAATATTTTAGTTTTACCATCTATTTTTGAGTGGTACAAAGAATGAAAATTCAATCAAGTGCCAAATGTTATAGTAAAATTTCACCAAAAAATTTATGTGAACATGTTATATCTATTGAATATAATGATCTATAACATTCCATGCAATTTAGATAACTCCTACATAAATTATTCAACAAAAACAATAACTTCATCAATCAAGTTTCTAGCAATAAAGTAGCCAAGCTTGGTTGATTTGTTAATCACCACTAAAATAGTGTCATGCCAGCTATGGGATTTAGGTATTATAATAATTAAATAAATAGAAACCATACCCATTTATATTTTTCTATGTCATTTGGGTATATGAAACTCTCAAGATGGCATGGTTTAGCCTTTACACACAAATATTCCAAATAACTAACCTTAAATTTGGCTATGTCATGCTTTAGAGCATGCTAGAAGTAAATAAATTTTAATCTTATGGTTCATTTTTGTGACCAATATATGGTAAAATGGGGTTTTGTATGCAATTATTTCATCCACATAATTTGATTACATATTTTTTATTTTGATACCTTATAGGGCCATTTTTGTCTACTCCTTTGCCTAGGCAACACAAGATAGCTCAAATATTGGGATGTCAAATAAAATATTTTCCATATATTTATTTTGGAATTCCACTCTTTTATATAAATATGAAATTAAATTTATATAATCCTTTTCTTCAAATTTTTCAAAATAAACTCTCTGGATAAAAAGGTATTATTTTATCTCAAGCTGGTAAGCATATGTTGATAAAAAAGTGTGTTGTAGAATCCCTGAGTTTATTTAATGTGTCTTATAAAAATTCCTAGAGTTATAAAATATATATTAAAAATGATATTTTGAAATTATTATTATGGATAGGTGTTGAGGAAAACCACAATCCTCCATTGGTTGCATGAAAAGGGGTGAGCCTTCCCAAAGAATATGGTGGATTGGGTATTAGGAACATGAAGTGGATGAATAAGATAATTATTTCTAAGATTTAATGAATTAAATCCAAGAATTCATATTTTTATTAATAAATACTTTTAAAATAAACCCTTAATTGAGTTTATTAATGAAGATATCTTTGTCAATGGCTCCCCAATATGGGATTTCCTTAAAAAAATAATAAAATTATTAAAAAAGTTTTTAAATGGAACATTGGTAATGGTCTTAAAATAATATTTTTTTTGGAACAATAGAATCTAGTTTTCCATTTAGATAATATTGAGCATCGAATCAAGTTGATAATTATATGCAACATCAACATGGGCTCATGGTCGTTGACTAGTTTTAGATTCATAATGGTAGAAGAAATTTGAGACTATTGCAAATGGAAAATGATGGAGATGAAGTGAATATAATTATCTCACAATTAAATATATTTATCTAAGCTATCCACATTACTAATTTGAATAAAGAGGATGTTATAGTTTGGTATTCCTTATCTAATGGTCAATATGAAGTTAAAATTGGATATAATGAGTTGATTAAACAACTTCAAGAGACTATACCATGGTCCCAAATTTGGGATAAAGATATTATTTAAAAAATAAACTTCTATTTTTGGCTCTATTTACAAAATAACATTCTCACATTAGATAATTTGGCTAAGAGAGGATTAACCTTAGTCAATGGATGTGCTCTATGTGAAGCTAATAATGAGTATGTTAGTCATCTTATTTTACACTATCCTTTTTTTATAAAGGTTTGGGATTTTATTTTAGATAAATTTTAGATTAGTTGGTCCCAACCCACCTCCCTAGTTGATTTATGGATTCTTTGGATCCATCCTTTATCTAATCAAGAAATTTATAAATTATGTGTATTATCTTTCCCTCATATTCTATGAAAATTTAGAAAGAAAGAAATAATAGGATATTAAATAATTTAAAAAATCCCAATAATAGAGTGGTTGATAATATTATCAACTTCATCTCTAATAATTTGAAATCTATCGAAGGAGGTAAGAAACAAAACTTACCCATGTAATAATAATTTGTAGCTAATAATTTTCTCTTTTCTATGAAGAATAGAATTATTAAGGATTATAAGATGGAAATATGGAGTAAAGTGATATGGTTAGCCCATTTGAATGGATAGGTTAAAATAAATTTTGATGGGGACTCCAAAGGCAACCCTAGCATGTCTAGAGGTGGAGGTGTTTAGAGAGATGAAAAAGTCCTATTGGTGGGTGCTTATGAAGGGAATATGGGATTTTAAACAAACCACTTGGATGAAGATTTGTCTAAACTTTGGGAAGTTCAATTAGATAAAAATAATTATACTAGCAGGCTATTTATTAAGGGATATTTTTCATTTAACATAATTAACTTTCTTAAGAATATCAATAAATCAAACTAGTAAATTGACACTATTATAGAGAAAAATTTTAACATTTAGCTATCCTTTCAATATGTATATTTGTAGTATGCTTTTAGAGAAGGTAATCAATTTGTAGGGTTCTTCACAAATAGAGGTGTTGGTGTGCATGATTATAGAGTGTGGGACAAGAATGAGGAATTTATTATTAATTTTAATGTCATCATTACTAAAAAGTATTACTTCACATGATTAATCCTTATTCAAGGTTATTTTGGTGGTCATTTCCTTTCAATGATGAGAAACATATAGCCTTTATCATTATTAAGGAGTATAACAATCATGCATAGGAGGAAAATTATATGTTGTAGTGGAGAGTCACATTGATTAACCATGTGTCATGTTTTAAAGATTATTTGGATAAAAATCAAATATTAGTTGGTTGGATTGTTAGTGTATGTATGTTTGGGTAATAGGATTTAGAAATGGGTGGATATCTTAATAGGGTACAATCAATTGTTAGTCAATATAATTAACAAAGATGAGAGGGCGAGGTAAATTTTTCATATAGGTGGTTTAACTAATTTCATTGATGAAATTGATGGATTTTATAAATTTATGTCGAAAAAAAGTTTTTTTTAGTGTAAGGACCAAGTTGTGGACATCAATAATGTCTTTATCAATATTATGGAAGGGTCGATTGCCCATGTGACAGGCTCAAAATTGGAGGAAAATAAGAACATGAAATATAGTAGATATTATAAGGAAGAGAAGATTAGAATCTTCTTGGATAATGATTAATTTATTGGGTGCTAAGGGGGTTATATGAGAAAATACTTTTTGAAGGGTTTTGATGTGGTAGCTAAAAATATTATGAGGAATGTCAGTTCATATGGAAGCTTTTACGTTGTTCATTACTTTTATATGACAATTATGAACTATTTATATAATAGTTTTCCTAGGATTCAACCCTTAAACATTATTCACTTGCTAGAATACTCAATTTTATATGTTAAAAAGGTAATAATAAACTCCTTCTTGACTAGGCATTGATATTTCTCATATATAAAATTTTCAATGCATCAAACATTATTATTTAACTTGGTGTGAATAGATGTAATCCTAAGAAGTTTAACACCAAAAAAATTATATTAATAAGTGATACAAATACTAGTCAGATGAAGGTTAAAAATATTATCTATAATTAGGGTTGTTTGGAATTTCATAGGCAGTGTGCTCACCAAGAGGATATGGGTAGGGTGGATACTAGTAAGAGTGAAGTAGGGTCTGATTTAGTGGTTTGTCTGGATGATGTTAACTTGGAGGATATCACTAAAATAAATATTTTAATGTGTTTTATCTAATGATGGATGATGTATTGGAAGGGTTACAATTGATTAAATAGGGAAATAGGAAAGATGTAACTGGTAAAAAGGAGAGTGCAAAAAATGAAAATAAGGATGTAAAATTGCTCAAGCATGTTCAAATCAATCTTATTGAGTTTCAAAAGGATGTGAATGAGGTCAAGAATTTGTTAAGTTTATAAATAATTATGGATTAAGTGGACCTTAATAAATCCATTCTATGTTGGTTCATGAGAGACAATAAAAGACTCAAAGATGAAATGAACAAAATGAGCCAAAAAGGTCGAATCCTTCATACCAAGGTAGACTTACTAGAGTTGAATGCTCAATTTATTGAAATAAAAGAAAAAGTGGAAAAAATGAAGAGATAAAATGATATCTTAAGAAAAAACATGATGTCCTTTTGGATTTAAGTCACATTGATATGATGAATTATTTGCAAAATATGGAGGAATCAAAATAATTGGCTAAGAGAAATAAGAATGATGGCGATAACCTAGGGATGGAAAGAAGATATAGTTCATGGATCAATAGGAATATGTTATTAATACCTAATATTATATTGAAAAAATATAATATCTTTACTTATAACTAGGTGAAATTTTATGAGAATTGGAAGTGTCCAGGACATTAGTGTGTTCCCTGTTACTTTCTTTCTTAATTTTTTTGTTTTTGATCTCTTATTATAATTTTTTATATTTATTTTGTTCTTATTGGGTAGAGATTTTGTTTTATATTTTTATGTAACTTAATCTACTTGTATTTTTTATTGGGTAGGGTCCCTTTTAGAAACGACTTTTACCATTAATCAAAAATAATGCAAAATCTAATTTATAGCTTTTTTAGGTGCAAACTAACTGAAATAATTTTTATGCATTAATATTATATATGAATTATTATATTATGAAAACTAAGATTTTATATAATTAAAATTAATAAAAAATTATATCTAGATCCTAACCATAAATAATATTAAGTATATAAATATTTCTTTCCATATGCAAGATAAAACTTTTTTTTTTTTTTTTTTTGTGTTTTCTAGGTGAGTGCACACTCGGTTTAAATGATTCATATGTAATGAAAGTAACATTAAATTTTTTAATTTTTTTACTTAATAAAATAAAAAATAGTTTTTAATTCACTTATAAAATTAAAATCAACATTAATATACTAACTTTTATTCTCTTAGATTTTGATAGTGTTTTCTACTTGCTAGTTTGCTTGTTTGTGTATGAACAAAAGCTTGCTTTAAAATGAAAATTGATTTTTGTTGAAAAATTAAGTGTTATTTAATTTATAATATATACCTAGGGTTTTAATGTGATTATATATGGTTTTAAAGGTTATAATGTATGGATACAAACAATAATGAAAGCAAGTGCAAAGATGGGAATAGAGAAGAAACATTTTTCCTATCTATTTTCCTTTTAAATTTTGAAACATAATATAATGTAAATGAGTAAATTAATTGAATTTAATATAATAAAAAAATTATAAATATAAACAAAAATATAAATCCTTAACCTCATCAAGATGTAGACTAGTTGGAAGCTGGAGATATATTAGCTCCTCCACTCAAATCATTAGTGTGTTAGCTACTCCAATCGAATAAATTGATTGCATGAACAATATAAACAAGGATAATTACAAAATAGTAGTATAAATTGATGAATATTAGAGGAATATAATTAAAAATAAAATAAAATATGAATGAGGCTAGTTAGTGCACTGACTACAAAGATTTGGTTGTAAATTCAAGGACCATCCTTACTTTAAATTATGTATTATAATACAAAAATGATAAAATTAATTCCAAAAAAAATGGTAAGGATGATGTGTCTACATGAATATTTAAAAATTCAACCTCTAATCCAAATTTTTAGATATGAAATTTGCCTTAGAAAGAAATACTTGTAGAAGAGATATGGAAGTTACAAGAGGAAGTTTATCTAAGTTGAATTGGGAGTAAAATTAGAATAAATTTAAGAAATATTAATAATATAATATGGAGTGAGATGGGATAGGATGGTGGAAAAATAAATGTTAAAATAATAATGAATGCAATATGAAACATGCATAATACATGAAAGATTGAATTTTGTAATAATAAATTAGAAGACAAAAAATAGGTGGCATAACAACCTCTATTTGCATGGGGAAGTTACATAACCAATTCTTTTAATGACATAAATACCCTAAATGGTGAAAAAACTTCCATATGGAAATACCCAACCACCATATAAATGATTATTTTGTTATGTGATATTTTTGAAACTATTGTGGTAGTTTTGTCATTTTTACAATGGTTCTATAATGGACCATGGTTTTTTCATCACAAAAAGAAGAAGTTTCATCTTTAATGAAAGGTTTTTAAAACAAGCAAAAATAAGCAATAAATGTAAAAAAATAGACTTTGATAGGTCTAAAAGAGAGATAGGGGTAAGTATGGACTAGAATGTTAAAGATAACTAACTTCAACATAAATTAAGAGATCACTACATCATCATTAAACATTGTACTGGGAATGTCACACAATGTAGATTTTGGGTCATACAATACCATTCTACTTATTTTGTGTGTGATTGTTGAGGTTTTTTATTTTATAAATTCCATAATTCAGATCATGCACTACCAATTTAATATATTAATTCTAAATTCTAATTTTATTAGTTTTATTGATGCATTCTGTAGGTATAATATCATAAATGACATACACAAATCTATCATGGTTGAGGCCAAGATGACTAGATCCTGTGAATGTATAGGTTCATGATAGGTGTTATAAATTCAAGCAATCAACACATAAATATAATATAATGAAATTAAATATAAAATAATATATCATAAATAGAATAAGAGCCAAAATATTAATATTTTATTAATAAAGATAAAACATGTGATAAGTACAAATAAGAGAGTGTTGAGTAACTCCTCTACAAAAGGTGGTCAACAGACACCTAGAATATAATAATAACTCCACCACAAAATGTGATAAATAGAGATAAGAATAGAGGAGTAACTCCTATCACTTACACACATACATAAGATTCATAATGAAAATAGGAAAATTGTAAGTGATGGAAGAAAATTCCATAATAAATAATTATAATGAAAGATATAACCCATACTCTAATACCCCTTCCTAACAATAAGCATAGCTTAGGTGTAAAGTGTAAAAAAATGGGTCCTGGTAACAAGGCTTGATGAGGTACCCATGTAGAAACTAATCTTTAATAAATAAGAAAAAACTCATAGGAAAAATCCCTTCCATCCTCAAAAAAAGAGACATAAAAAAAGATCCTAAAAGGTTCCTCCAAAAGAATATGTTACATTGTCTTGAACCTCACGAAGGCCCTACAAGTGAATATAATATTTATGAAGTGTACGGCCAATATGTCTACATTTTGATCTATCAACTAGAAATATCTCATATTAGTGGTGTCACCATTAATGATCTCTCTAATAAAGTTAATGTGAGTACCTATGCCTTTAGTCAGTTAATACAATACTAGATTAATGTAAATCTGAATAATACTTTGGTTTTCATAGCAGATGATGGTAGGTCACTTTAACTGGATAGCAAAATTTATGAGATTCCACTAATGCTAGATGGAATTAGTGGTAGAATTTTAATCCTCCCTATAATTTTCCTTAGTACATGATAAATTAATTGAGTTATACTTCTTGCCTTACCATCTAATAATACCTAAATCAATAGATAAATTGTAACCTAAGGAGGACTTATAGTTCTAAATATCACCATTCCAGTCTAAGTTAGTATAACTAATGATCTTAACATTAGTTCTAGATATGCAATGAATCCTTAAACTATGTATACCTTGAATGAAGTTTAAGATCCTCTTATCTTATTCCAATGAAACTCATGGGGTTCATACATGAATCTTGATACAAGGCCCACTACATATGATATGTTTAGGTATGGTATGTGTCAAGCAGATAAGGCTTCCCACAAGTTATCGATAGAAGGTAGCATTGAACAATGATGAAGTAAAATATACCTCAAGCGTTAATATAGATCACCCATGAAATACTCAATAAGTAGATCTTGAGCATATTTAGTGTGTTCAAGAGTAATCCTTGAATTAGACTGAGAAATTTCAATCCCAAGGAAGTAGTGTAAAAATCCCAAGTCTATCATGGAATTTTTTTATTAAAGAGATATTTTAACTAATATAATGGATAAATAATAGATACAAAGGATCAAAGAATAATAAAAATAAATAACCAGAATCAAGAGAATATCATCCAATATTTAGAGATAGATGTTCAGATATTAATGGCATCTAGTGAATCCTGCTAAAAGAAGAAAATGATCCATCTTGGAATAAAAATATAAAGGTCCCATTTAAGGCCATAGATAAATTTATAGAATATGGATTCAAATTAATAATACTCAAAAAATCTTGAAGGCTATTCCATGTACATCTCTTCCTTAGAATCATTGGAAAGGAAAATACTCCACATCCATTGGATGAGGATTCCAATGATTGGCTACAGAAATAGAAAGTGTGAGTCTAACTAGGTTCATCTTTGAAATTGGTAAAAAGGCCTATATTATGAATCTATTAATAAACCTTGGGGACTAATTATGCCTTGAACTTATTAACAAACCCATGTGCTACATAATTAGTATAATATATCCATCTATTTTGAACTATCTTTCTTCCCTTAGGAAGAAGTCTCAAGTCCCAAGTATGATTCCTGATTGAGGAATTATATTAATGCATGGTAGAATCCCACTCATAAATACCTAATGCCTATAAAATTTTTTATGGATCTGAGACAGAGGCGTTGAAATCATGTAAAGCAATTTAAAACTCTAAACATTTATGCCTATCATATAAAGGATCACCAACCCATGTACCTACACTTTGTAGTGTCTTCCTTGACTAAAGAGGACTATAAGTGGATGAGTCAAGTAAAAAAACATCATCACCTGAAGTGTGGATAGATGTAGATGAATATGAGTCCTTATCACTAATATCACTATCACAACTTGAAGAAGTGTCCTTAACATCTAAAATGTGCTCAGGCTAATTTCAATCAAATCGAAGTTAGTCAAATGAAGTGGGAGATGTGTCAAGTTTTGAGTCTTTAGGACTCTCTTAAAACTAAACACTTCTCTCAATAAACATCTCAAGTGAGGTTGGATGAATAATATGATACCCTTAATACCATATGGATAACCTATAAAGATGGAAGACTTATTCTAAGGTTCCATAGACTTAAATTTATTTATATGTATACATTCCATAACTAGATATCCAAAAACCATAAAGTGCTCATCTATAAGTTTCTTGTTGTACCAAGCTTTAATTAGAGATATAGCTATTAAATATTTGTGATGATCCATGTTTTAAATGTAACATGCATAATGATTGGCTTCAGCCCAATACTAAGGTGCCAATTACTTAGATTCAATCATATAGTTATCTATCTCTTTCAAAGACCTATTATTGCATTCTTTAACTTTTTAATATTGAGAAATATAAGGAAATATACACTAAAAATCAGTCACCTCTATGGTGCAAAATTGATCAAAACTATTACTGACATATTCACACCCATTATTAGTTTGAATAACTTTGATGAATTTCTCATATTATTTCTCTAAAAGAACCTTGAAGTCTTGAAAATTTTCAAAATATTTAGATTTATACATAATAAATTAAATCCATGTGTATCTTGAGAAATCATGAATGAAGGTAAGGACATATTTAACCTTTGGGAAAGATAGACTAGAAAGAGTCCTAGATACATCACTCTGTACTAAATTTAATGCATGTGTAGCCCTCCAAGATTTGAGTTTGTCAAATTTTTGTTTATGATGTTTCCCAAATGTGCAAACCTCATAAATACCATTAGATAAATGGACATTAGGTGATTTTATGACTATATCATTCTTACTAAGGTATTCTATGTATCAGTAGTTGAGATGGACAAACCACTCATGCCAAAGTTTTCTAATTCCATATGAATGAGTCATCAATGTAGTTATAATAATTAAGTACAAAATGTGAGATTATGTAAAACCTATCTTGGTAACTACCCTACCCACTACCACTATATCATCATTGTGTAACTCTCTAATTATAAAAAATTCTAGTGACAACTCTAACCTCATGTCCTTATCGATGTGAGTCGTTTGGTACACTAATAGGATATTAGTTAAAAGTGATGGAACTCTTAAGACATTATTAAATGTTCATCAAATCATTTCAACATAACCTCTCCCTACAACTTCTATTCAAGTTTCATCACCCAAGGTGATATAAGACATGTTACACGGATCTAGGAAACAAAACTCAACTTTTGAAGAGCCCATGTGGTGGGAATCACCCAATTCAATAACACATGAAGAGGTTGGAGATGCTAATAATACAATATCCTTGACCTTTTATTTCTCTCTATCTTTTCCTTTAGCCTTAGAATAATCTTGAAGTGATGAATTATACTTGATACACTCATGAACACCAACGTTGTTTTTCTATAGAAGATGAGTTAGGTTATTATTTTTTTTCATGTACTTATGTTCGTCATTCCCATTTTAATTTCAATATCCACACATAACCTTTCTTTCTTAGGTTTATCATTAGAACTAGAGGTTTTAGTGGTTATTTTGACAAAGGTTGACTCTTTCTTCTTCTTGCGATCATTCTTCTTTTTGTTATTCTCTTTGCTATAATCCTTTTATTTTCCATTCCCAATAATTATGTATTTTAATTTTTAGGACTTCAATGTGCCATGTTTATTAACTTATCTGGCTCATGAATCAAGTCAACAATGAAATAATCTAAAGAGCGCATTTTTCATGTAGTGCCTAGAATAATTTTAGTGGCATGGAAATTAGAGAAAAATAATAAGTAAATATGACCTTGCTTCAATAATATAAAATACATAATTGGTTAATATTTCTTCTATATTACACATTATTTCAACTATAATCTCAAAGATTTGATCTTGGTGAAAAAATCATGAAGGGTGTCAGAGTTACTAGGACATAGGCTGATAAAATAATTTTTTAACTCGTGACCTCTTATTGAATATAAATTTCAATTTTTTTTCCAAAATGGTACATAATTCATTGGGAGATTTAATAGCTTCTACATGAAGAGAAGACATGGAGAAACAAAAAAAACACAACTTGTAAGCTTCATCACAATGATTGTACCACTTAACCTTTTATGTTTATATATTAGGTTCAATTTCACTACCCATTATAATATGATATAAACACTTTCTCCTTAATATAATTTACATTTTGATTTTCCATTCATAGTATTAAATGGTGTTGGATTAATTGAAATTGTATCCATTATGCAAAAATAAAGTGTAGTGGTTGTAGCTGAAGTTTTTGTTATTGCAAAAATGAAAGTGCAAGTAGAAAAAAAGAGTAACTCAAAACATATTACACCCCCATGAACTATAAAATGATGAACCCCCAATGAATGTTACAAATAATGCATGGTCAAAAGATGTCAGGCACAATCATGAATTCATCTATAGTAACTAATGAAAATGTCAAAAGAGTGATTTATAAGTGGATGTTGAGTTCAAGTGATAATACATCAAAAATAAAGATACATAATGAAAAAATAAGAAATATAAATTATTTTTTGAATGCGCATGGTTTTGGATACCTACCAAACTAGAACTCACCCTTCAATCTTTAACTAGTCAGAATATGAAGATTTTCTGAACAATAACTTTCCATCTTTAAAAAATACTCACAATGTATGATTTTTACCAAATAAATAATTATTTTTTAATAAGTGTCCCTCCTTACAAAATTTTCAAGCATATCCTCATAATATTGCTTGTCAAAGTCTTCAAGGGTTTTAATTTATACTAATATCTAGAGATGTTATAGAATACAAAAACTATTGTAATAAGATATTATGACCCATTTAGGAATAAACCCATCTAGGATTTTTAGTGAGCACAATAAAATATAATATTGTTTTATATAATAAAAAATAAAATATTTTAAGCTTTAAAATAAATAAATATAATTTTTACTAAATACCACAAATGGGTAAATCATTTTTATGTTTTGATTTCTAGAAAAGAAACTTAAGAAAAATGTTTTACATATACGATGAATGGTAAAAGGAGGAAGTTTTAAACTGAACAAGGATTACTAGTATGGAAATACAAGTCTATACAGGCCATGGAAAACATTCCAAGAGAGGTCTATGGATGTAGCTTTGAACAATGAGAAAGAGATATGAAATGAATAGGATAATGAATCTATGGGGCTATAGGTTTTACCTCAAAAGGAATGAGATTTGTTGAAAGAAATAAAACCAAGGTTCTATGGTTGATAAAAAAACAAAAGATGCTCAACCATTTATCCATGCACCTGGTATAGATGCATGTATGAAGGATCAAATTACCATGGTTGAGAGGTATGTAAATGATGCCAATGATCTTATGCTACCATGACAGGATTATGTATAATGTCTTAATGAAATACCATACAATGATGGTGACCTCCAAAAATTTATATGTGAGAAAAACTAACCTACCCAAAAAAAAGAGAATTTAAGCAAAGAGAAAACTAGATCCCATTTGATAACCCTAAACAATCCAAGAATAAACCAATAAAACTTGATATTTTGGTAAAAAATAACTCTAAAATTTAAAAAACCCCTAAAATTTCCTCATAATATATGTAAATAACCTCAAAATTTTAAAAAATATCTTAACAATAACAATAAACTAGACAAATGATTAATGGGGTGGTTTTGATACCATATTAGAGGTAGGGTCAAGATCCTTGGATCATGAGAATGTATATGTTCATGATAGGTGTGAAATAAGAAATCATTCAACACATAATTTAAAGATATTGATATAAATTATATGACAATATATAATAACCATAATAGGATCAAAAATACCAATATTTCATTAACAAAGATAAAAATGTGAGATGTACAAATAGGAGAAGGTTGAGAAACTCCAACACAAAGGTTACCAATAGACTCCCGAAATGGAATAGTAACTCCTCCAAAAAATGTGGTAAAAAGAGACAAGAATAGAGGAATAACTCCCATACCCAAAATAGTCAGTCAAGGGATTTACTTCATACTCATCCGTTCAACTTGCATACATAATCAAACTTCTCCATGAAAGTAGTAAAATTCCATGTGAGGGAAAAATCCTATAATAAACAAATATGAGAAAAAATAAAACCCCTACTCTAGTAATTTTTAATCTTACTATGCTAATACACTTTTCCATATGCTACATTTTAAAATAATGAAATATTTACTATGCATGTTTCAAGTTGAATATTATTTTGAGATGAGTGAATTTTGAGATGAATTCTATCACCTTGAAATGGGGGATTTTTGGTGTGATTTTCATGCATAAGATAAAACACTGCAAGAATAAAACTCATATTTAGAATAAGTTTAGTTTTCAAAGTTGTAAAATATTTCAAAATTGAACTATTTAGGATTAAGCACTCACTTTTTAGGATTAAACTGAAAATGCATACATTTTCACATTTTAAAATAGAATTTATAATAAGATTCTAATCATTATTCTAGTGTCATAAATTTAACATTATTATTTGTTTACTGGGTATTCCCAACGGTAATTTTTAGCTAAATAATATTCACAAATGGTGAAGAAATGGAATTTGCTAAGAAGAAAGAAGTGAAAATTCCTCAGGTAGAATTGAGGGAGGTTGTAGCAAGCATTATATAATTTCAATGTTGGAAATCTAAATGGTTGAGTCTTAAAGTAAATGGAGAAGTAGTGTAACAAAAGGGAGTAGTTAGGCTATCACATGAAAATAAATCCACCTATAAAAATCCATGTGAGGAGAAATAAATGTAAAATCCTTCTCTAACCAAGTGTACTTAGGCATACTAAAATTTATTAAAGAGATATGAAGTCTCAAAGGATATTACGTATCCATTGAACCCCACTAAAGTCTATTAAGTTTCAATCATAAAAGTGACTCTAAGGAAGAAGTCCCAATCTGAATTTTGCTCCTAGGTCTCCTATTGGAGTTATGGAAGGATGAGGTCATAATGGGGATTGCCAATGCCATTGGCCAACCCATAGGACAAGAATTTGTGACCAGATCTAAGAGGAAGCTATTTTACACCTGATTTAGTGCTTATTTCTAAATGGATAAACCCTCATAAGGTTGAAATTATTCAAGTCAAAATATGGGAAGTGGAACTAGGCCATTGAGTATGAAAAGGAAGATATAATTTAAAATAAATGTAATATGTTGGGGCATGAAACCAAATATATATTAAATAATAATAATAATAATAATAATAATAATAATAATCACTTTGGTATGATGTGTTCTAGGAATATTATAGACCTAGATCTCATGGGAAACAGATAAATTTATGATTTCTCCTTTCAAGTCGACTAATTGGTGCAAAAAAATTTGAAGGAAAAAGGTGCAACATGAGTATAAGTGAAGGATAAACCCTATACCAATGAGGAAGAGTCAAAATTGAAAAAACTTAAACTAGTTGGGGTTAGTTTGAAGATAACAAAGAATTGGATTCCTAACTAGGATTTCAAACCTTAAAAGTTATACCCTCCCTTCTAAAATATGGAGACATTGTAATAAAAAAGGAAGACCATTAGGAGGTTCTGGCCCAAAATCTAGCTCAACTCCAAAAAGATACTTCAATTTCACCCTTCAGGGGTGAAGAGGGATGAAATATAAATTGTTATAAGAGTAGGTGTTCACACCTTTATCATGTGCACAACAAAATGACGCAACTAAAAATTATTTCACACCTAAGAGGGTGAAGTAAATAAAAGATGTGGCCACACCTTAAAAATAAACCCTTAGATCAGAAATGAAAAAAATCATTAGTGGGTCAACACTTAGCCTTAAAGTCCAAAGAAGAGGAGATAAAATCCCTAGAGGAGGAAGAATGGAGCCAAGTAATAAAGAACTTAGCCTTAAAGTCCAAAGAAGAGGAGATAAAATCCATAGAGGAGGAAGAATGGATCCAAGTAATAATGAAAAGGGTGTGGAATAATAAGGTTGAGGTTGTTAAAGTCCCAAAATAAAAAGGAAGGTTGGTAGGAAATAATGTTAAAAACATGGAATTAGCTAAATAGGTCGCAAGAAGAACTAAAACGACCTTACAACTGGGCAAGATTTTGAAAAACCTTAAAAAATTGAACTCATTTCATAAAATTTTAGAGTGATTAGTAATTACAATAAGTAAAGATTAGTTAGGAACCTAAGGAGGAATTATAGTTTTGGTATTTTAATCTTGCAAGAGACCAAGATGTTTGACTACAACATGGATATTGATAGATCTAGTATCTAAAAAGGCTCTAACATATTAGATGTTGGGTAAAATTGAGCTTTAAGTGGATTTTATATTTTTTGAGCCCCAACCACTTGAAGGAGAAATTTTAGTGGCCAAACCCAATCACATGGTACTTTTATGTTGTGATAATTTTAATAAGACAAAACGGATCCTATCTAATATATATGACCCTGATTATAGGATGAGTTGGAAACATCTTTGGGATAACCTCAAAGCCTTTAGGTTAAATAGAGATGGCTATCAATGGATGCTAGTCATAAATTTCAATAATCTTCTCTCCCCGTTAGAGAAAAAAATGAAGAATCCTAGAATACAATGATAACATGGTGGAACTCAATGAATTCATAATAAAAAAATGGTCTATTAGTTGTAAAAATTCATGGAATAAAGTATAATTGCTAATAAGGGGCTAGGAGAGAGAAAAATTCAAGTAAGACTGTACATATTTCTTTTATCCTTAGATTGTGATTTGAATGATCATCTGATGGTATTTTTACGAAGAAAAATATGTTTGATATCTTTGGATATTATTTTTTCTCTTGAATGGCTTGATTGGATTACCCTTTTCATGGAAATGAATTCCTCAAGGACTATTTTAGGCTAGGATGAGATAGCCTTAACACCCCCAATTTAGAAAAAAAGTTTGTGTTATATTGGATTGATCATGTGGGACCTTGATAAGGAAAAAATGGATAGAACTAATCTTATTTTATTTTTCTCTCCACATTTGATAAGAGGGGACCGGTGAGGGTCATTTGCCAAATACCCAATTTTTCGCATAAATATGGTTGAGTAATTTGTTTCTTAAGTTCCAAAGACCTTGATTGGTCACAACATATGATGGTTCTAATATAATCCTATTACCTGGGATAGAGATCTTATCTTATTTAATTAGGGAGATCTCTACTCCTTGCAAGCATTATTTATTCCTAATAATCTAATGGGGAAGTGTTGAACATTGACTAGAAAGTTATACTAGGCCCTAGATACTTTAGGACTAGATGTAGTTGTTTGGATTTGAACTCAAAACTTCCTTATAACAACACCAAATGTCATGTGATGTTAGTTGATGACTAGATAGGTCTATGTTTATCCTTGTATTTTATTTAATTTTAATTTTAACTATTGGTACTTTAGTTTTACTTGTTGTGGTAGTTGGATCATTGAGACTATAGTTTATTACATCCATACTTTATATCCATTATTTTATTTCTAGATTTTGAGGAAGCACCATCTTCTTGTGGCCATTAGGATAATTTTTTGACTCGGTCTTGATCAATTTGGTGTGGTCATTGGTTTTGATTTGGTAGGATATGATGATGTTTGAATATTATTATGAGTTGATGTTTTACTTGGACTTGTTTAGTTTTTTTAATTTTCAAATTTGATTTGGATAACACATTTTAGGATTGGGTCTTCTGGGGGCTATGCAAAATTTTTGGGCACATATGAGATCCCTCTAATGGTCCTTATTTTGATGGAAACTTATTTTGGGGATCTGACCCCCTTATTCCCTACAATAATTTAAATTTTTTGGTGTTTTTTGTAATATGGTTCCCTATCCATTCAAAATCAGTTGCTTCTATGTCTTGGGCCTCTACTCCCTCTATTTGGGATGGAACCCACACTAGTTATTATCAATTTTTTTCCTTCATTTATTATTCAACCATTTCAGTGCCTTCTTAGTCCTTCACTAAAGCTACAACTTCAATTAGGTCCTCATTTTACTCTTGGCTAGATGTTTTAATCTAGGATGAGACCTGATCCTCTTGATGCATCTTTTGATAGGGTCCTTATTGTAATCTTGGCTTATTATTTTTGGCTAGGGGAGATGTAAACCTATTGATGTGTATAGGGCTAGTTCCCACTCTAGTTATTAAATATGCATTTATGCCCATTTAATTGGAGACTTAGACTTCCATCTATGTCCAGGATGGTTCTGAATCTACATAGAATTGACCCATTGGTCCATTGGGGAACTTAATGGCATTCTTAGACCTTGGCCTCTTTTCATCCAGGCTAGTTTTTGATCTACCCAAAACTAGATGGTTGCCACACCAATCAAATGTTGTGGTTTTTATTCCTCCCTTATTAGGGCCATCCTCATCCTTAATTGCTACTAATTCTTTTGGTTGAGTTCTCATTATTATTTTGGTCAACTATTTTTGGCCAAGAGGAGACCTAATTCTCTTGAGCTATTTTTAGATAGGGGAAACACAGATCTCTTGATATATCTAGGGTTAGTACCCACACTAGTTATTAATGTTGGGCTTACCCTAATCTAAAGTTAACACCAATTTTTTTAAAATATATATACACCTTGTAACTCATATTCAATTTTAGAGCCTCCCCCCAATCGACCCAATTATTTAATAAATTCTCATCTAAATCTTGTACCTTTCGAAACACCCATTTACTAAATGAGGAGTGAGTTGTACATAAATCCTAAAATCATTGTTGAGAAAATAGAAAACAAGAACATTTTGTGGTTTGTCATACAATGTATGAATGACTTATGTGGGGATGATACATTTGGATTCATAAAGAGTTTGAGCAATGATGAAGTGGTAGGGACATTTTATTTCAATATTTCCTTATTTTTGTATGGCCTTGCACTTTCTTCGGTGTTTATGAAAGAGCATTTAATTTTATATCAGACACCACAAGGATTATATCATACAATAGATCTAGATTTATGGCCACTTTTAGATTTAATTTACATGCACACATTGTAAATGGGTATGTATCTTGTAATCTAGAAATGTATTTGATTAATTATTTTTGATATGGGCCTCTTTATGTATAATAACATTAGAAATAACCTGTCATTTGACCTCATCATCATGGCTCATCTCAACTTGAAATATTTCATTATCTAATTATTCTATATGTCCTTGCCATTTCTTTGGTGTTATCATTTATATGTAACCAAGATATAATTTATCAAATTTCACATGGAACATCAAGCCTTACTACAATCAAAACAAATCCCATGATATACTTATCCACCCTTTATAATATAAAACAAACAATCAAATATGTCACCACCTTGATTTTGTATAATTGACATCTATCAATATGCATTGCTATTACATTACCATGTAAATTTAAATACTAATGTAGTTCCACGTGTATTTGTAACTTATATAGGATAAGCGTCATCTATATGTCTCTAAAAATAAATATTATTATCTTCCATATAGTAATGTGTCTATCAATGTCAATATTTTATTGTATTATTATATTTATATATGATATTATATTATGATATTATATTGTGATATCTAATTTTATAATTATCCGTGTTGTCAATATGTTGTAGGTAGATTCTTAAGCTTGATGCAATTTCTCTTGGTGTTAATAAATTGTAACCTCAATATCTTCTCTCCATTTCAATTTCATTTTAGTTATAGTTCTAGTCACACATCATATGTTGAGCCTGCTCAAAATAAAATTAGCCTCATATTATTGTAATCGACCCTTGATAATAATAAACATCCAATCAAAGAACACGTGAACTTGTAACCTATGTACCCCTATGTGATTGGTGTAATTAATTTAAATAGAATAGATTCCTTAAATATAGGTTTGGTGTAGGATATTATTTATCCTCACCATTAACAACTAAATCACCTCGTTACACATAACATTAGCACACTATAATAAGGAACACACAACCTCATTTTCTACTATCACCTCCACCATAAATATAAAATTATTATTTTTAATGTTTCATGTATTAAAGGTGAGATAGGTTTGGTTGTGATGGGTTTAAAGTGAGGCAAAACTACCAACTTATACTCATTTAGTTCACAAAACGTTTTAGTTGTATGTGTAAATTATATAGGATAAATGCTTTCTATATGCCATCATAGAGTGAGAGTATTATCTTCCAAATTCTGATGTGTCTGTTAATACTAATATTATATTGCATTATGATATTAAATATAATAATATATTACTATATTGGATCATTTCTATTGAATATCACCTAAAATATCTTGTTAATTCCCCACACCATCAGCACATAATTTACCTAGAAATATTTCACTATTTTCTTGTTTTGTATAACCTTACTGTTGCTTTCAATTCTCTAAATATGGCATTTTTGTATGCTTTTAAGATAAATGTATTTTATATATCTCTAAGTATATTGGCAACATGGATAAATGGAAACTAAAAGATAGACATGTGGACCTTAATGTATTGTCCCCATATAAGTGAAAGTGAAATGTTGATTTGAGATAAATATTAGATATGGCTCTATTCCACAATAAAATAAGCTCTCATGATGTCATCATCTACCATTGATAATATAAAATGGAAAATGAAATATGCTACTACCCTATAAGTTGCATACATTGTATAATACTATATATAACTATAAAATATACAATAATAATAATATAATATAATACCATAATACAAATGGATATTATTATAATATATCATTTTTATTATACATATTAATATTAATAATATATCATAATCTATCAATATTATTGATATATTATATATTATATTAATTTTATAATATAATATTAATTTATATTATGTGATTATATTATACTAATATTAAATTTATTATTAATTTATAAAACATTTTATAAAATAAATGATTCAAATATTGAGGGAGGTTGTGCAACACACGTAGCACCAGGGTCAATGGTTTGATTATACATTGTTTGTTTAGATAGATTGTGTTCTTTCATGTGTATACTATGTGGAAGGTTAACCAAAATAGATCAAGAATAATGTCATTAAAATAACATAAGAAACATGAAGAAATAATTGTCAACATGTTTGAAGGCCTACTTTACAATGTAAGAAATAACTTGAGAGACATAATCAACATGGGAACTAGCTCTATCAGTGGTAGGATTTTTAATGGTATTTTTCATACCATTCTTGTAGATCAAACCATATATGCACATAATTTAAGGATGGTATGTGGAATATGTAAAACCTTCTAGGAGAAGCCTCTAATCAATAAATAAATGTAGTAAGAGGATATGATAAAATACATCCAAAGGAGTTAGAACAGGAATATCGCACCCCATTTGTGCATGATTATATATGTATGTATGTATATATATATATATATATATATATATATATATATATATATATATATATATATATATATATATATATATATATATATATATATATAATTAGATAAAGTATATAGTTGACAGGTTAATGGAAATCTCTATTTGTATAAGATGGTGTAGAAATAGTCAAACTATTTTGAGTGAATCTATTCCATCCCATACACATGATTTACCTCGACTTAAATTTATATCACTCTTGATTGAATCCTAAATGGACATTTTATACTCATTTCCAAGGCATGAGTTGACAATGACATGTAATTTCATCATATAATTCGATCCTCATAAATTATGAAGGCTTAAGTCTGTAAGCGAATGAAATAGGGGATTTATTTATATTTGTAGTCTTTCTAAGTAGATACAAATAACATCAAATCTATTTAAACATTGGTTACATATTTAACAATTATAATATTAATACAATAGATAGGTAGTGAGTGTAATATGAGAATCAATGCTCTATTTGTAAAAATAATAGTATGAATAGAAATTATACTTTCTTTGTTAAAAATGGTTTATTGCAGAAATAAATTACCCAAAATTATTTTGGTTAAATGTTCATCAATATATTACCCTATCCATTATGTCATTTAACCCCTAAACAAGTTTTGTATCCTTATTTGAGGAATTTAATTCAACATATCGGGGAATGAGGAGGCTTGAGAAGGGGGAAAATAGCAAAAGGGGTCCCAAGTGGAAGAGATAAAGTCATCCTATTTTTATCTATTATATTTTCAATCAGAATAGTACCTTCACAAGTTATGTGGAATATAATAAAACCTCCACTCATGGATACAAATGACAAGTGCACAAAACTTTAGGCTATTAGGTTGGATGTGATAAAAATATTTAGGGGATTTGTTGCATAGAGATGCCTACAATGTAATTATGAGTATTCTTAAGTTTCTCTCTTATAGGATGGTCATTTGTTATGTATAAAAGTGAGGCCAATAAAAAGTGTGAGGTTTTGATAGTGGATATAATTTGCCTAAATAATTAAACAAAAACATAGATTGAGCTAGTATGGGAACTAGATCTCAAATTATTTTTTAAGTTGAGTTGCATTGTGAACAAAAGTTTGTGAAGAATATTGAATCAACTTACTTTCTATGATTATTTCCAATCGATTATTATATGTAATTATCATTACATTATGATTAAAGTCCATATTTCTCTAATTTTTGCCTTTCTAAGAGTATGGAAATAACACCAAATTTGTATGAAAATTGGTTGCATATTTGACAAGTATAATATTTCTACAACATATAGTTAATGAGTGTATTATGAGAATCAATGCTCTATTTGTAATAATAGAAGTATGAATATAAATTATATTTTATATGTAAAAATAGGTTTATATAAATAAAAAATTACCTAAAATGATTTTAGTTTGATGTGCATCAATAGATTACCCTATCCATAATGTCATTTAACCCCTAAAAGATTTATATATCCTTATTTAATGAATTCAATTCAACAGATCAAGGAAAGTGAAGGCTTGGAAAGGGGTTAAATATGAAAAAGGGATCCCAAGAAAAATAGATGAAATTATGTTTTCAATCATAATAGTACCATCCTAAGATATGCGGCAAATAATACCTCCCTACAAATGGAGACAACTAACAAGTGCAAAACACTATAGATATTTAGTTGGAATGTGAGACAAATCTTTGGGGGATTTATAGAATAGAGATGCTTGGAATGTAGCTATGAGTCTTTTTAGGTTTTTCACTTAGAGGATGGTCATTTGTTATGTATAAAAGTGTATCCACCAATAAGAATGAGGTTTTGGTAATGGACATAATTGGTCTAAATAATTAAACAAAAACCTAGATTACTTTGGTAAGGGAACTAGATCTCAAATTAATATTTATGTTGTGTTGTATTTTGAAGGAAGAGTTTGTGAAGAATTTTGAATCAACTTATGTTATATAACTATTTCCAAGTGACTATTATATATAATTAACATTCTATTATAATCGAAGGACATATTCCTTTATTTTTGGTCTTTCTAAGTATATGGAAATAACATCTAAGCTGTATGAAAATACATTGCATATTTGACAAGTAGAATATTACTATAACAGATTAGCTATGAGTGCAATATGAGAATCAATGATCTATTTGTAAAAATAGAAGTAATAATATAAATTATGTGTTTTCTATAAAGAGTGGTTTATTTCAACAACAAATTACAAAATAATGATTTTTGTTTGATGTTCATCAATAAATTACCCTAGCCATTATGTGATTCAACCCCTAAAATATTTTTGTATCCTTCTTTGAGGAATTCAATTTAACAAATCGGTAAAAGTAGATCCCATAAATGGGGTTAAATATCAAAAGGGGTTCCAAGCACAAGAGATGAAGTCTACCTATTTTTTCTCTATTATGATTTTAAATAGAATAGTACCTTCCCAAGCTATGTGGTGAATAATACCTAACCACAGATGGAAACAACTGAAAAGTAAAAAAAAATTATGTTAATAGGTGGGATTTGAGATGAATATTTGGGGATTTATCACATAAAGATGCATAGAATGTGACTTTGAGTCTTATTAAGTTTCTATCTTATAGGATGGTAATGTGTTATGTGTGAAGGTATGCTTACAAAAAAACATGAGGTTATGATAATGGACATAATTTTATTAAATAATTAAACAAAAACCTAGATTGGGTTTGTATGGGAGCTATATCTTAAATTAATCTTTACATTAAGTTACATTTTGAATAAAAGTTTGTGAATAATGTTGAATTAGTTTATGTTATATATTTATTTCCAAGTGATTATTATATAGTTACTATTACATTATGATCAAAGGCCATATTTCTCTTTTTTTGGTCTTTCTATGAAGATGGAAATATCATATAAGTTGTATGAAACATGGTTGCATATTTAAAAAGAAGAATATTACTGCAACAGATAGATTATGATTATGATTTGACAGTCAGTGCTTGGTTTGTAAAAATAGTAGTATGAATATAAAGTATACTTTTTAGTAAAAGGTGGCTTATTTCAGTGACAAATTACCCAGAATGATTTTTTTTATGCTTATTAGTAGATTTTCCTAGTAATTATGTCATTTAAACCCTCCAAGAATTTTGTATCCTTATTTGAGGAATTCAATTCAACATATTAGGGAATGTGGATGCTTGAGAAGGTGTTTAATATGCAAAAGCGGTCTTAGGTGCAAGAGATAAAGTATGTTTATTTTTTCTCTATTATGTTTTTGATCAAAATAATACTTTCCAAAGCTATGTGAAAAATAATACCTCCTCACACGTGGAAACCACTGACAAGGGTGAAAAAATTTAGGTTTCTAGGTGGGATGTGAGATGAATCTTTGTGGGATTTGTGCCATAGAGATGTTTGTAATGTAACTATGGGTCTTATTAATTTTTAATCTTATAGGATTGTCATTTTTTATTTTCTAAAGTATGTCTTATTGGAAGTGGTTAAATATGAAAAAGGGGTCCCAACCACAAGACATGAAGTTTGCCTATTTTCTATCTATTATGTTTTCAATGAGAATAATACATTCCCAAGCTATGTGGGAAATAATACATCCCTACACTTGGTAATAAATGATAATTTCAAAAAACTTTATGTTTTTAGGTGGGATGTGAAAGGAATCTTTGGGAGATTTGTGGCATAGAGATGATTATAATGTAACTATGAGTCTCTTTAAGTTTATCTCATATAGGTTGGTCATTTGTAATGTATGAAAGTGTGACCACCAATGATCATGAAGTTTTAATAATGGATACAATTTGACTAAAAATATAAATAAAAAAATAGATTGGATTGGTATGGGAACTAGATCTTAAATTATTTTTCATGTTGAGTTTTATTGTAAGAAAACATTTGTGGAAATTTTTGAATCAAATTATATAGTATAATTATCTCCAGGTGACTATTATATATAATTACCATTACCTTATGATCAAAGTCCATATTTTTCTATGTTTGGTCTTTATAATAAGATGTAAATATCATCAAAGATGTATGAAAATTGGTTAAATATTTGACAAGTAGAATATTAATACATTAGAAAGGTTATGAGTGTAATCTAAGAATCAACGCTCTATTTCTAAAAATAGTATTATGAATATAAATTATATTTTGTTTGGAAAAGGTCATTTATTGCAGTAATAAATTACTAAAAAGGATTTTTATTTGATGCTCATCAACATATTACACTAGGCATTATGTCATTTAACCCCTAAAAGAGTTTTATATCCTTTATTAATGAGTTAAATTTAATAAATTTGGGAAAGTAGAGGCTCAAGAATGGGTTAAATATGCAAAATGGGTCCCAAGTGTAAGAGATGAAGTCTAACTATTTTTTATCTATTATGTTTTCGATCTGAATATAACCTTCCCAAACTATGTGGTAAATAATACCTCCCAACACATGGAAATAACTAACAAGTTAAAAAAACCTTATGTTTTTAGGTGGTATGTGAGATGAACCTTTGGGGGATTTATGGCATATAGATGCATACAATATAACTATGATTCTTATTAAGTTTATATCTTATACAATGGTCACTCACTATGTACAATGTTATGCCCACCAACATCGATGAGGTTTTGATAATGGATATAATTGTCTAAATAAATAAACAAAAGCCTAGATTGGGTTGGTATGGGAACTAGATCTTAATATAATTTTTATGTTGAGTTGCATTGTGAATAAATGTTTTTGAAGAATGTTAAATCAACTTATGTTATATAATAAATTCCAAGTGATTATTATATATAATTACCAGTCCATTATTATCAAAGGCCATACATCTCTATTTTTTGGTCTTGATAAGTAGATGGAAATATCATCAAATCTATATGAAAATTGGTTGCATATTTGACAAGTAAAATATTTCTACAAAAGATAGGTTATTAGTGTAATATTAGAACTGATGCTCTAATTTTCAAAATAGTAGTATTAATTTAATAAAAATTGGAAAGAAGTTTATTATGGCAACAAATTAACAAAAATGATATTGGTTTAATGTTCATCAATAGATTACCCTAGCCATTATATCATTTAACCCATGAAATAGTATTGTATCCTTCTTTGACAAAGTTAATTCGATAAATTAGGGAATGTGAAGGATCGAAAAGGAGTTAATTATGCAAAAGGGGTCCCGACCACAAGAGATGAAGTCTTCAAATTCTTTATCTATTAATTTTTTTATCAAAATAATATCTTCCCAATCTATATGGCAAATAATGCCTCCCCACACGTGGCAATAACTATAAAGTGCAAAAAACTTTAGGGTTTTAGGTGGAATGTGAGATGAATCTTTGGTGTATTTATGGCATAAAGAGGCTTGCATTGTAACTATGGGTATTCTTAAGTTTTTATCATATATGATGATCATTTTTTATGTATGAAAGTGTGGCCACTAAAAGGATTGAATTTTTTATAATGGATATAATTTTTATAAATAATTAAACAAAATCATAGATTGGGATGGTATGGGAACTATATATCAAAATAAATTTTAAGTTGTATTGCATTGTGAATAATAGTTTGTAAAGAATATTATAGAAACTTATGTTATAAAACTATTTCCAAGTGATTATTATATATAATTACTATTCCATTATGATCAAAGGCCATATTTCTCTATTTTAAACCTTTGATGAGAACTAAACTGAATATAAATAAAATTAAAGAATGGTTTAGTTGGAGCTCAAATTTCATGATCAAAGGAAAACACACAAGATGTGATATCAAATTAAGAAAAACATTCCTCTAGGATATGATTATAAAGGCATAAAAATGGAAAAAATACCATGATTTGAGAATAAATAAAGGTTTTTCACATATTGATATCACATCTTATTTATTTTCCTTATATCTTGAAAATTGAGTGCCGAAGTTTATGTGTCATTAATAATTTTTATTGTCTCTATAATAGGGTAAATTTTAGTGGCAATTATTCATTAATTCATAAATATTTTGGTTTTATAAATTTTCATTTAGCTATTTTATCGGGTGGTAAACAATGTGGATTCACATAAATTATATAGGTGTAAGTTAGTATTCCAAGTTAGATCACTTATTGTTTAAAAAAATCATCTATATAAATATAATTAACCAATTTGTTAAAATTAAATATGATGTTATTCACCATTATATGTAAAATATAATAATTTAAAGACTAATTTTATAAAGCATATTAGTATATCTACCATCCATCTATGAGTTTTCTTTGTAGTCAAACCTAACCATACCTCATATGACAAGTTATGTTTCACATGTCGATTCACCTTCACACCTAAAAATCATTTGTTAAATTTCAATAGACTTTTGAAACACGTAAAAATTCATTAGAAAAAAAAAGTTCATTTCTATATGGGGTACTAAAATTTACCATGATTTATAAAACATAAATCCCATCTTAAGAACACATATTGATAGTCTTCACTGAGTAAGGGATTAGCAAGTTAAACATGTTACTATGTATATGATTTGGAATTCTAGTCTTAATTATTAATTAATTATTTTTTATTTGATGGTGTAAATTTTAGTTCTAATTAATTATTCAATATTGTAACTACTATGTCTCATTGTGTATAAAGTAGTATTATGATTTTTTAGAGTCTTTCATTTAACTTCACTCAGCGTCAATTTAATTAAATGCAATCATATACCACATATAAAGATACTAATATATTACTAAAAATTATTAATATGTATTTAATTTTTTAAAAAATAAAATTAATTAATAGTTAGATTGGATTTACATATATGGATGATATTTATAATGTATTCAATTAAAGTGAGAATTAATTTATACTTGTTCTTTCAAACATTATCATTATGTTGAAGAATTAGAAAATTGAGGAATTAGAAAGATTTTTTTATGTGAACAAATGAAATAAATTTAAATAAAATAATTATGTTTTGTATATTATTTATCAATTTTATAGTTAAATGTCTAATATGTCATATTTTTAAACCCTTGAATAGATGTAATCTATTATTTAAATGAGGATACCTTGTCTTATATTTATGTTATTTAATGTATAGGGTTTGAATATATAATATAAGGGGTTTATTATTGGTAATATGAGTATCTCTCATCATGTTTAAGAATATGAGGTAATACTATTATCATAGATAGGTTATTAGTGTAATGTAAGAATCATTGATTTATTTTTAAATATGGTAGTACTAATAAAAATTATATTTTATTTGTAAACAGTAATTTATTATAGCAATGAATTACTAAAAATGATTTTAGTTTGATGTTCATCAGAAAATTACCCTAGTCATTATGTCATTTAACACATAAAAGTGTTTTGTATAATTTGTTGAGTAATTTGATTAAAAAAATCAAAGGAATGTAGAGGCCCAATAAGAAGTTAAATATGCAAAAGGGGTCCCAACTGTAAGAGCTGAATTTTGCCTATTTTTTCTCTAATGTGTTTCCAATTATAACTGTACCTTCCCAAGCTAAGTGGAGAATATTACCTCCCCGCACATGGAAACATCTGATATGTGAAAAAATCTGTAGGTTTTTAGGTGGGATGTGAGATAAATATTTGAGGGATTTGTGGCATAGAGATTCATGCAATGTATCTATGAGTCTTCTTAATTTTCTCTCTCATAGGATGGTAATTATTTATGTACAAAGGTGTGGCCACAAAAAATCATGAGGTTTTGATAATGGATATAATCTGACTAAATAATTTAAAAAAATTAAATTGGGTTGGTATGGGAGCTAGATCTCAAATTAATTATTACGTTGTGATGCATTATGAACAACAGTTGGTGAAGAATGTTGAACAAAATTATGTTATATAATAATTTCCAAGTGATTATTATATATAACTACCATTACATTACGATCAAATAACATAATTCACTATTTTTGGTCTTTGGAAGAAGATGGAAATAACATCAAAGATGTATGAAAAGTGGTTGCATTTTTGAAAAGTAGAATATTACTATAATAGATAGGTTATGAGTGTAATCTGAGAATAAATGCTTTATTTGTAAAACTTGTAGTATGAATATAAATTACATTTTATTGGTAAAAAGTAGTTTATTCCCACAAAAATTTACCTAAAATGATTTTCATTGATGTTCATCACCAAATTACCATATCCATTATGTCATTTAATCCATGAAAAAGTTTTGTTTCCATTTTGAGTAATTTAATTTAACAGATCGGGGAAAGATGAGGCTTAGGAGGGGTTTATATATGGAAAAGGGGTACCAAGTGTAAGAGATGAAGTCTGCCTATTTTTTATCTATTATGTTATTTAATCAGAATAATACCTTCCCAAGATATGTAGAAAGTAATAACTCCCCACAAATGGAAACAACTTACAAGTGCAAAACACTTTATGTTTGAAGGTAAGATGTGAGACAAATCTTTGGGGGATTTATGGCATAAAAATGCCTGCAATGTGACTATGAGTACTCTTATGTTCATCTCTGATAGGATGTTAATTTTTTATGTATAAAAGTGTGTCCACTAACAAGCATGAGGTTTTGATAATGGATATAATTTGTCTTAATAATTAGACAAAAACCTAGATTGGGTTGGTATGGGAACTAGATCTTGAAATAATTTTTATGTTGAGTTGCATTGTGAATTTTTTTGAGTCAACTTATGTTATATAGTTATTTCCAAGTTATTATTATACATAATTACCATTATATTATGATCAAAGGCCATATTCCTCTATTTTTTTTCTTTCTAAGTAGATGGAAATAACATCAAAGCTATAAGAACATTTATTCAATATTTGACAAATAGAATATTACTATAATAGATAGGTTCTTAGTGTAATCTAAGAATCAATGCTCTATTTTTTAAAATATTAGTATGAGTATAGATTATATTTTGTTTGTAAGATGTAGTTTATTACAAAAACAAATTACTCAAAATGATTTTGTTTTGATGTTCATCACAGATTACCCTAACTATTATGTCATTTAACCCCTCAAAGAGTTTTGTATCCTAATTTTAGGAATTTAATTCAATAAATTAGGGAAAATGGAGGCCCATGAATGGGTTAAATATATAAAAGGGTTCTCAAGTGAAATAGATGACATCTACGTAATTTCTCTCGATTAAGTTTTCAATCAGAACAATTCCTTCCCAACCTATGTGGCAAATAATACTTCCCCACATGTGGAAATAATTGATCAGTGTAAAATCTTTAAGTTTTTAGATTGGATGTTAGATGAATCTTTGTGGGATTTGTTGGATAGATATTTCTACAATGTAAATATGAGTGTTTTTAAGTTTTTCTCATATCGGATGGTCATTTGTTATGTATGAAAGTGTGGACACGAAAAAGCACAAGGTTTTGATTATGGATATAATTTCACTAAATAATTAAACAAAATCCTATTTTAGGTTTTTATGGGAACTAGATATCAAATTAATTTTTACGTTGAGTTGTATAGTAAAAAATATTTGTGAATAATGTTGAATTAACTTAGGTTATATAATCATCTAAAATTGATTATTATATATAGTTACCTTTACATTATTATCAAAGGCCATATTTATCTATTTTTGGTCTTTCTAAGAAGATGGAAATAACATCAAAGATGTATGAAATCTGGTTTCATATTTAACAATTAGAATATCACTACAATAGATAGGTTAAGAGCGTAATCTAAGAATCAATGATATATTTGTAAAAAAAATAGTATGAATAGAAACTATATACAGTTTTTAAATCAAATTATTATAGTAATAAATTATCTAAAAGTGTTTTCATTTGATGTCCATCAATAGATTACCCTAACCATTATGTCATTTAGCCCATGAAAGAGTTATGTATCCTTCTTTGAGGAATTCAATTCAATAGGTCAGGCAATGTGGAGGCTTGGGAATGGGTTCAATATGCAAAATTGGTCCCAAACACAAGATATGAAGTCTTCTTATTTTTTCTCTTTTATATTTTCAATTAGAATAGTACCTTACCAATCTATGTGGTAAATAATACCTCCCCACATGTGAAATAACTAACAAGTTTAAAAAACTTTTTTTTTGTGGGTTGTGAGATGAATCTTTAGGATATTTGGCATATATATTCCTGCAATGTAATTATGAGTATTTTTAATTTTCTCTCTTATAGGATGGTCATTTTTTATGTACGAAAAAGTGTCCACCAATAAGCATGAGGTTTTTTTCATGGATACAATTTATCTCAGTAACTAAATAAAAACCTAGATTGGGTTGGTATGGGAACTAGATGTCAAATTAATATTTATGTTGGATGAAACTTACATTATGTAAATATTTCCAAGTGATTATTACATATTATTACCATTTCATTATGAGAAAAGGCCATATTTCTCTATTTTTTTCTAAGTAGATGGAAATAAATTCAAATGTTTATAAAAATTGGTTTCATATTTGAAAAGTATAATATTACTACAACAGATAGGTTATTAGTGCAATCTAAGAATCTATGTTGTATTTCTAAAAATAGTAGTATGAAAATATGTTATATTCTATTTGTAAAATTCATTTTATTGGAATAATAAATTACCCAAAATGATTTGGTTTGATGCTTATCTATAGATTACCCTATCCACTATGTCATTTAACTCCTGAAAGAGTTTTTTATCCTTATTTGAGGAATTAAATTCAAAAAATTAGGGAAAGCAGAGGCATGAGAAGTGGTTAAATATGAAAAAGGGGTCCCAAACACAAGACATGAAGTTTTCATATTTTCTATCTATTATATTTTAAATGAAATTAATACATTGCCAATCTATGTGGGAAATAATACATACCTACACTTGATAATAATTGATAATTGCAAAAAACTTTATGTTTTTATGTGGGATGTGAAAGGAATCTTTGGGGGATTTCTGGCATAGTGATGATTACAATGTAACTATAGGTCTTATTAAGTTTATTTTCTATAGGATAGTCATTTTTTATGTATGAAAATGTGGCCACCAATAATCACAAGGTTTTGATAATGGATACAATTTGCCTAAAAATTTAAATAAAAACATAGATTGGGTTGGTATGGGAACTAGATCTCAAACTTTTTTTTCACATTGAGTTTCATTGTAAAAAATAAATTGTGAAATGTTTTGAATCAAATTATATAATAATAGTTATTTCCAGGTGATTATTATATATAATTACCATTAGATTATGATCAAAGTCCATATTTCTCTATGTTTGGTCTTCATAAGATGTGAATATCATCAAAGTTGTATGAAAACTGGTTTCATATTTGATAAGTATAATATTAATACAATAGAAAGATTATGAGTGTTATCTAAGAATCAATGATCTATTTATAAAAATATTATTATGAATATAAATTATATTTTGTTTGTAAAAAGTCATTTATTGCAGTAATAAATTACTAAAAATGACTTTTATTTGATGCTCATCAACATATTACACTAGGCATTATGTTATTTAACCCCTAAAAGAGTGTTGTATCCTTTTTTACAGAGTTAAATTTAATAAATTTGTGAAAGTAGAGGCTCAAGAATGGTTTAAATATGCAAAAGGGGTCCTAAGTGTAAGAGATGAAGTCTAACTATTTTTTATCTATTATGTTTTCGATCTGAATATAACCTTCCCAAACTATGTGGTAAATAATACATCCCAACACATGGAAACAACTAACAAGTTACAAAAAACCCTTAGGTTTTTAGGTGCGATGTGATATGAATATTTGGGGATTTATGGCATATAGATCCCTGCAATATAACTATGATTCTTCATAAGTTTATCTCTTATAGGATGCTAATTTACTATGTATAAAGTTATGCCCACCAACATAGATAAGGTTTTCATAATAGATATAATTTTTCTAAATAAATAAACAAAAACCTAGATTGGGTTGGTATATGAACTAGATCATAATTTAATTTTTCTGTTGAGTTGCATTGTGAAGAAACATTTTTGAAGAATGTTGAATCAACTTATGTTATATAATTATTTACAAGTGATTATTATATATAATTACCTTTCCATTATGATCAAAGGCCATACATCTCTATTTTTTGGTCTTAATAAGTAAATGGAAATATCATCAAATTTATATGAAAATTGGTTGCATATTTGACAAGTAAAATATTTCTACAAAAGATAGGTTATTAGTGTAATATTATAATTGATTATCTATTTCTAAAAATAGTAATATTAATAGATTTTTTTTTTGGAAAAAAAGTTTATTATGGCAACAAATCAACAAAAATAGTATTGGTTTGATGTTCATGAATAGATTACCTGAGCCATTATGTCATTTAACCAATGAAAGAGTATTGTATCCTTCTTTGACAAGTTTATTCGTTAAATCAGGGAAAGTGAAGGCTCAAAAAGGGGTTAAATATGCAAAATGGGTCCCAACCACAAGAGATTAAGTATTCAAAAATTTTATCTATTACATTTTTTTTATCAAATAATATCTTCCCAATCTATATGGCAAATAATTCCTCCCCACACGTGGAAATAAATGAAAAGTGCAAAAAACATTAGTATTTTAGGAGGGATGTGAGATGAATCTTTGGTGTATTTATGGCATAAAGATGCTTGCAATGTAACTATGAGTCTTCTTAAGTTTTAATCTTATATGATGGTCATTTTTTATGTATGAAAGTGTGTCCATGAAAAGGCATGTGTTTTTTATAATGGATATAATTTTTCTAAATAATTAAACAAAGTTGTAGATTGGGTTGGTATGGGAACTCGATATCAAATTAAGTTTTAAGTTGAGTTGCATTGTGATCAAAAGTTTGCGAGGAATGTTATAAAACTATTTAAAAGTGATTATTATATGTAATTACCATTCCATTATGATCAAAGGCCATATTTATCTATTTTAAACCTTTGACGAGAACTAAACTGAACATAAACAAAAATAAAGAATGGTTCAGTTGGAGCTGAAATTTCATGATCAAAGGAAAACACACAAGATGTGATATCAAATTAACAAAAAAACTTCCTCTAGGATATGATTATAAAGGCATAAAAATGGAAAAATAAAACCATGATATGAGCATAAATAAAGGTTTATCACATATTGATATCACATCTTATTATTTTCCTTATATCTTGAAAAATTAGTGCCAAAGTTTGTGTCATTAATAATTTTTATTGCCTCTATAACATGGTAAATTGTAGTGGCAAGTATTCATTAATTCATAAATATTTTGGTTTTATAAATTTACATTTAGCAATTTTATTGGGTGGTAAACAATGTGGATTAGCCTAAATTATATAGGTGTAAGTTAGTATTCTATGTTGGCTCACTTATTTTTAAAAAAAGTCATCTATATAAATATAATTAAACAATTTGTTAAAATTGAATACGATCTTATTCACCATCATATGTAATATATACTAATTTAATGACTAATTTTATAAAGCATATTAGTATATCTACAATTCATCTATGAGTTCTTTGTGTAGTCACACATAACCATACCTTATATGACAAGTTATGTTTCACATGTCCATTCACCTTCACACCTAAACATCATGTATTAAATTTGACTAGAATTTTCAAACACATAAAAATTCATTATTAAAAACAAGTTAATTTCTATATAGGGCACTAAAATTTACCATGATTTATAAAATATAATTCCCATCCTAAGAACTCATATTGATAGTCTTCACTGAGTAATGGATTATCAAGTTAAACATATTACTATGTATATGATTTGGAATTCTAGTCTTAATTATAATTTTTTTTTTTTTTAATTTGATGGTGTAAATTTTAGCTCTACTTAATCATTCAAGATTGTAACTACCATGTCTCATTGTGTATAGAGTAGTACGATGATTTTATAGAGTCTTTCATTTAAATTCACTCATCATTAATTTAATTAAATGCAATCTTATACCACATATAAAGATACTAATATATCACTGAAAATTATTAAGATGTATTTAAATTTTTTTTAAATAAAATTTATTAATAGTTATATTGGATTTCCATGTATGGATGATATTTATAATGTATTCAATTAAAGTGAGAATTAATTTATACTTTATACTTTTTCTTTCAAACATTGTAATTATGTTAAAGAATTATAAAATTGAGGAAGTAGAAAGATTTTTTTATGAGCATAAATGAAATAAATTTACATAAAATAATTATGTTTTGTATATTATTTATCAATTTTATAGTTAAAATGTCTATTATGTCATATTTTAAAACCCTTGAATAGATGTAATACATTATTTAAATGATGATACCTTGTGTTATCTTTATGTCATTTAATGTATAGGGTTTGAATATATAATACAAGGGGTTTATTGTTTGTAATATGAGTATCTCTCATCATGTTTAAGAATATGAGGAAATACTATTATAATAGATAGGTTATTAGTGTAATCTAAGAATCATTGCATTATTTGTAAAAATAGTATTACTAATAAAAATTATATTTTATTTGTAAACAGTAATTTATTGTAGCAATGAATTACTAAAAATGATTTTGGTTTGATGTTCATCAGAAAATTAACCTAGCCATTATGTCATTCAACCCATAAAAGTGTTTTGTATAATTTTTTGAGTAATTCAATTCAAATAATCAAGGAATGTAGATGCCCAAAAAGGGTTAAATATGCAAAAGGGATCCCAAGTGCAGGAGATTAAGTTTACCTATTTTTTCTCTAATATGTTTTCAATTAGAACCGTACCTTCCCAAGCTATATGGAAAATATTCCTCCCCATACATAGAACCATTTGACAAGTGAAAAAATCTATAGGTTTTTAGGTGGGATATGAGATATATATTTGAGGGATTTGTGGCATAGAGATTCCTACAACGTAACTATGGGTCTTCTTAAGTTTCTCTCCTATAGGATGGTAATTATTTATGTAAAAAAGTGTGGCTACCAAAAATCATGAGGTTTTGATAATGGATATAATTTGACTAAATAATTAAAAAAATATAAATTAGGTTGGTATGGGAGCTAGATCTCAAACTAATTATTACGTTGTGATGCATTTTGAACAATAGTTTGTGAACAATGTTGAATAAACTTATGTTATATAATAATTTACAAGTGATTATTATATATAACTAACATTAAATTATGATCAAAGACCATAATTCACTATTTTTGCTCTTTCTAAGTAGATGGAAATAACATCTAAGATGAATGAAAAGTGGTTTCATATTTGAAAATTAGAATATTACTATAATAGATAGGTTATGAGTGTAATCTGAGAATTAATGCTTTATTTGTAAAAATAGTAGTATGAATATAAATTACATTTTATTGGTAAAAAGTAGTTTATTCCCACAAAAATTTACCTAAAATGATTTTCATTGATGTTCATCACCAAATTATTATATCCATTATGTCATTCAACCCTTGAAAGAGTTTTGTTTCCCTTTTGAGTAATTTAATTTAAAAGATCAGGGAAAGATGAGGTTTGGGAGGGGTTTATATATGGAAAAGGGGTACCAAGTGTAAGAGATGAAGTCAACCTATTTTTTATCTATTATGTTTTTTATTAGAATAGTACCTTCCCAAGATATGTGGAAAATAATAGCTCCCAATAAATGGAAACAACTAACAAGTGCAAAGCACTTTATGTTTTTAGGTAAGTTGTTAGATAAATCTTTGGGCGATTAATGGCATAGAAATGCCTACAATGTAACTATGAGTATTCTTATGTTTATCTTTGATAGGATGTTAATTTTTTATGTACAAAAGTGTGTCCACCAACAAGTATGAGGTTTTGATAATGGATAGAATTTGTCTTAATAATCAAACAAAAACCTAGATTGGGTTGGTATGGGAACTAGATCTTCAAATAATTTTTATGTTGAGTTGCATTGTGAACAAAAGTTTGGGAATAATGTTGAGTAAACTTATGTTATATAGTTATTTCCAAGTTATTATTATACATAATTACCAATCTATTATGATCAAAGGCTGTATTCATCTATTTTTGTTCTTTCTAAGTAGATGGAAATAACATCAAAGTTATATGAAAATTGATTGCATATTTGACAAATATAATATTACTACAATATATAGGTTATTAGTGTAATATTAGAATCAATTATCAATTTTTAAAAATAGTAGTATGAGTATTGATTATATTTTTCTATAAGAAGTAGTTTACTATAGAAACAAATTACTGAAAATGATTTTGTTTTGATGTTCATCACAAATTACCATAGCTATTATGTAATTTAACCCCTAAAAGAGTTTCGTATCCTATTTTTAGGAATTCAATTCAATAAATTAGGGGAAATGGAGGACCAAGAATGGGTTAAATATCTAAAAGGGGTCCCCAAGTGCAAGTGATGACATCTACCTATTTTCTCTCAATTACGTTTTCAATTAGAACAATTCCCTCCCAACCTATGTGGTAAATAGTACTTCCCCACATGTGTAAACAATTGATAAGTGTAAAATCATTAAGTTTTTAGACTGGATTTTAGACGAATCTTTGGGGGATTTGTTGTATAGAGATTAATGCAATGTAAATACGAGTGTTTTTATGTTTCTCTCATATCGGATGGTCATTTGTTATGTATAAAAGTGTGGAAACCAAAAAGCACAAGGTTTTGATTATGGATATAATTTCCATAAATAATTAAACAAAATCGTATATCAGGTTGGTATGGGAACTAGATCTCAAATTAATTTTTACATTGAGTTGCATAGTAAAAAAATGTTTGTGAATAATGTTGGATTAATTTATGTTGTATAATCATATAAAACTGATTATTATATATAATTACCATTAAATTATTATCAAAGGCAATATTTCTCTATTTTTGGTCTTTCTAAGAAGATGGAAATAACATCAAATTTGTATGAAAAATTGTTGCGTATTTAACAATTAGAATATCACTACAATAGATAGGTTAAGAGCGTAATCTAAGAATCAATGATTTATTTGCAAAAAAATTAGTATGAATATAAATTATATTTTTTTGTAAAATTAGCTTATTAAAATAATAAATTATCTAAAATGGTTTTCATTTGATATCCATCAATAGATTACCATAGGTATTATTGCATTGAGCCCCTGAAAGAGTTATGTATCCTTCTTTGAGGAATTCAATTCAAAATATTAGGGAAAGTGGAGGCTTGGGAATGGGTTAAATATGAAAAAGTGGTCCCAAACAAAAGATATGAAGTCTTCTTATTTTTTCTCTTTTATATTTTCGATCAGAATAGTACCTTCACAATCTATGTGGTAAATACTACCTCCCCAAATGTGGAATAACTAACAAGTTTAAAAAACTTTAGTTTTTTTTGGGTTGTGAGATGAATCTTTAGGGGATTTGGGATATAGATTCTTGCAAAGTAACTATGAGTGTTTTTATGTTTTTCTATTATAGGATGGTCATTTTTTATTTACAAAAGTGTGTCTACCAATAAGCATGAGGTTATTTTCATGGATGTAATCTATCTCAGTAATTAAATAAAAACCTAGACTTGGTTGGTATGGGAACTAGATGTCAAATTAATTTTTATGTTGATTTGCATTGTAAACTAATGTTTGTAAATAATGTTTATTCAACTTACGTTATGTAAATATTTCCAAGTGATTATAATATATTATTAATATTTCATTATGATCAAAGGCCATATTTCACTATTTTGTTTTTACTAAGTAGATGGAAATAACATCAAAGCTTTATAAAAATTGGTTTCATATTTGACAAGTACAATATTACTGCAATAGATAGGTTATTAGTGCAATCTATGAATCAATGTTATATTTATAAAAATAGTAGTGTGAATATATGTTATATTTTGTTTGTAAAATAAAATTTATTGAAATAATAAATTACCCAAAATGATTTTGGTTTGATGCTCATCTATAGATTACCCTATCCACTATGTCATTTAACTGTTGAAAAAAAAATGTATCCTTATTTGAGGAATTTAATTCAAAAAATTAGGGAAAGCAGAGGTCTAAGAAGTGGTTAAATATAAAAAAGGTGTCCCAAGCACAAGACATGAAGTTTTCCTATTTTCTATCTATTATATTTTTGATGAGAATAATACATTCCCTAGTTATGTGAGAAATAATACATCCCTACACTTGGTAATAAATTATAATTGTAAAAAACTTTATGTTTTTAGGTGGAATGTGAAAGGAATCTTTGGGGGAATTATGGCATAGAGATGATTACAATGTAACTATGAGTCTTATTAAGCTTATCTCGTATAGGATGGTCATTCATTATGTATGAAAGTGTGGCCACCAATAAGCATGATGTTTTGATAATGGATACAATTTTATTAAAAAGTTAAATAAAAACATAGATTTGGTTGGTATGGGAACTAGATCTCAAATTATTTTTCACATTGAGTTCCATTGAAAAAAAACATTTGTGAAATTTTTAAAATAAACTTATATAAATAAATTATTTCCATGTGATTATTATCTATAATTACCATTACATTATCATCAAAGTCCATATTTTTCTATGTTTGGTATTTATAAGATGTAAATATCATCCTAGCTATATGAAAATTTGTTTCATATTTGATAAGTAGAATATGAATACAATAGAAAGGTTATGAGTGTAATCTAAGAATCAATGCTCTATTTCTAAAAATAACATTATGAATATAAATTATATTTTGTTTGTAAAAACTCATTTATTATAATAATAAATTACTAAAAATGATTTTTATTTGATGTTCATCAACATATTACACTAGGAATTATGTCATTTAAACCCTAAAATAGTTTTCTATCCTTTTTTACATAGTTAAATTTAATAAATTGGGGAAAATAGAGGCTCAAGAATGGGTTAAATATGCAAAAGGGGTCCCAAGTGTAAGAGATGAAGTCTAACTATTTTTTATCTATTATCTTTTCGATCAGAATAAAACCTTCCCAAACTATGTGGTAAATGATACCTCCCAACACATGGAAAGAAATAACAAGTTAAAAAAACCTTAGGTTTTTAGGTGGGATGTGAGATGAATGTTTGGGTGATTTATGGCGTATAGATGCCTACAATATAAATATGATTCTTCTCAAGTTTATCTCTTATAGGATGTTCATTTACCATGTACAAAGTTATTCCCACCAACATAGATGAGGTTTTGATAATGGATATAATTTGTTTAAATAAATAAACAAAAACCTAGACTGGGTTGGCATGGGAACTAGATCTTAATTTAATTTTTATGTTGAGTTGCATTATGAAGAAACATTTTTGAAGAATGTTGAATCAACTTATGTTATATAATTATTTCCAAGTGATTATTATATATAATTACCATTCCATTATAATCAAAGGCCATACATCTCTATTTTTTTGTCTTAATAAGTAGATGGAAATATCATCTAATCTATATGAAAATTGGTTAAATATTTGACAAGTAAAATATTTCTACAAAAGATAGGTTATCAGTGTAATATTAGAATTGATACTCTATTTTTCAAAATAGTAGTATTGATAGAAATTACTTTTTTGTGGAAAAAAAGTTTAATATGGCAACAAATAAACAAAAATGATATTGGTTTGATGTTCATGAATATATTACCATAGCCATTATGTCATTTAACCCATGAAATAGTATGGTATCCTTTTTTGACAAAGTTAATTTGATAAATCAGGGAATGTGAAGTCTTGAAAAGGGGTTAAATATGAAAAAGGGGGTCCCAACCACAAGAGATGAAGTCTTCAAAATTTTTATCATTTTTTTATCAAAATAATATCTTCCCAATCTATATGGCAAATAGTGCCTCCCCAGACATGGTAGTAACTGAAAAATGCAAAAAAATTTAGGGTTTTAGGTGGGATGTGAGATGAATCTTTGGTATATTTATGGCATAAAGATGCTTAAAATGCAACTATGAGTCTTCTTAATTTTTTATCTTATATGATGTTCACTTTTTATGTATGAAATTATGTCCACTAAAAGGCATGAGATTTTTATAATGGATATATTTTTTATAAATAATTAAACAAAATCGTATATTGGGTTGGTATGGGAACTAGATATCAAATTATGTTTTAAGTTGAGTTGCATTGTGAACAAAAGTTTGTGAATAATGTTATATCAACTTATGTTATAAAACTATTTCCAAGTGATTATTATATATAATTACAATTCCATTATGATCAAAGGCCATATTTCTCTATTTTAAACATTTGATGAAAACTAAACTAAACATAAATAAAATTAAAGAATGGTTCAGTTGGAGCTCAAATTTCATGATCAAAGGAAAACACACTAGATGTGATATCAAATTAAGAAAAACATTCCTCTAGGATATGATTATAAAATCATAAAATTGGAAAAAATACCATGATATGAGCATAAATAAAGGTTTTTCACATATTGATATCACATCTTATTTGTTTTCCTTATATCTTGAAAACTGAGTGCCAATGTTTTTGTCATTAATAATTTTTATTGCCTCTATAAAAGTGTAAATTTTAGTGTCAATTATTAATTAATACATAAATATTTTGGTTTTATAAATTTCCATTTAGCTATTTTATTGGGTGGTAAACAATGTGGATTCACCTAAATTATATAGATGTAAGTTAGTATTCCAGGTTGGCTCACTTATTATTAAAAAAATAATCTATATAAATATAATTAACCAATATGTTAAAATTAAATCTTAACTTATTCACCATTATATGTAAAATATAATAATTTAATGACTAATTTTATAAAGCATATTAGTATATCTTCCATCCATCTATGAGTTTTCTTTGTAGTCGCACATAACCATACCTTATATGACAAGTTATGTTTCACATGTCCATTCACCTTCACACCTATACATCATCTGTTAAATTTCACTAGACTTTTGAAACATGTAAAAATTCATTAGAAAAAACAAGTTCATTTCTATATGGGGCACTAAAATTTACCATGATTTATAAAACATAAATCCCATCTTAAGAACACATATTGATAGTCTTCACTGAGTAAGGGATTAGCAAGTTAAACATACTACTATGTATATTATTTGGAATTCTAGTCTTAATTATTAATTAATATTTTTTTTATTTGATGGTGTAAATTTTAGTTGTAATTAATCATTCAAGATTGTAACTACTATGTCTCATTGTGTATAGAGTAGTATTATGATTTTTTTAGAGTCTTTCATTTAACTTCAGTCAATGCTAATTTAATTAAATGAAAATTTATTCCACATATAAAGATACTAATATATCACTAAAAATTATTAAGATGTATTCAATTTTTTTAAAAATAAAATTAAGTAATAGTTATATTGGATTTCCATGTATGGATGATATTTATAATGTATTAAATTAAAGTGATAATTAATTTATACTTGTTCTTTCAAACATTATCATTATGTTGAAGAATTAGAAAATTGAGGAATTAGAAAGATTTTTTTGTGTGCATAAATGAAATAAATTTACATAAAAATAAATATGTTTTGTATATTATTTATCAGTTTTATAGTTAAAATATCTAATACGTCATATTTTAAAACCCTTGTATAGATGTAATCCATTATTTAAATTATGATACCTTGTGTTATCTTTATGTTATTTAATGTATAGGGTTTGAATATATAGTAGGGATTTATTGTTGGTAATATGAGTATCTCTTAACATGTTTAAGAATATGAGGCAATACTACAATGGCTTGAGGCTTACCTAAAGTTGTAAGTGTAAAAACTATTAGTTAACTCGCATAATGAAGTTGTTTATAACCAAAATAAAAATGAATTTACCTTTATAAAAGCCTACAGATTCACTCCAAATAGTTTGAATATTTCTACACCATCCAATCTACCCATTTTATGAGTTCAAATTAGACATATCCATGTTATGGTTCAAACCTAGAAATTTTAAATAACTTGATAACACAAAAAAAATACCATATGTCAATCTCAGGATTTTACATCAATTGAAATTGATTTGTGGTGCTTTTACATTCATCAGGAAGCCAAATTTTCATTTCCATTTTCCAATATTCAAACAATTTTAATTTTCTTGAAAAAAATAAATTAAATCACAACACATTCATTTCCATTTTCAAAAATAAATACATCACTTACTTGATTTGATCTTCCTTTCAAGAAATTAATGTAGTTCTTGCTTAATTTCCAATAAGGTTACCTACACTCTACCATGCCCATCCTCCCTTTCTATCTAAGCCACAAGTTGCTTTCTTTTACTTCCTCTCTCATGGTAGAGTTTTTGAGTTCATCTACTAGATACAACGAATTTTCTTCCTTCCTAGGATTTATTCTATCACCCCATCTTTTCTCATATGCATCTATCCTCAACTACCTTAATATAAATATAAAATATGCAGTGGACAAAGAGATAAAAATCTCCCAAATATGCCAAGCTGAAGTCATGATATTATTTACTCCATAAACCAAGATATTTGGTCATAATAACTTTTATTTTGGATTCAAATGTCCACGTGCCCCTCTTCCCCCCACCCCCTACCGCCCCACCCCCCCACCACACCTCCCCCTCACATTAGATAGGTTATTACTATGAAACTGAATCTTTAGCAAAACATTTAAATAGGTTCCCTCACCTAGGAATTAAATAATAGTAATAGGATCAAATAACACCACTACGGGGAATTTAAGAAAAATAAAATTTAATAATAAAATAATAAACTTGCATGCTAATACACCAAAATTCTAAAAATAATAATAAAATAAAATAATCAATAAAGTTCACATGAAATCAAGAATAAGTAAGATAATCAAAACCCTAAATAATAAAAGAAAACAAGGAAAAAAAGAATCACAATTGACAAACTATTATTGATTTATAGATTATACATTATGTCCTTTTTACCTATGTCAGCATCAACTGACAACTTACTAACTTATCCCATCATTGCATTGACTGTCAGAATCCACAACTAGCCTAGATTGTGTACATGTACATGCAACCAAAATTGGACATCAATAGCATTTAAATGACATGAAGTACCATAATAATATGACTAAAATAACTAATACAAATTTAAATAACTAATATAAAATAATATTGTAATAAAGATAACCAAATCACCTTGTTGTATGTCAAATAAACATGATCTAATTGAGATTATCAAATAATTAGTATAGTACCATCAAAATAATAATTTTATAAGTATCATTAAAATTTTAAAATAATTATGAAAAATGTATAACTCTATGAAATAGGTATGTAAAATGGGTTGTAACATCATCCTCCCATTAGTGAGGAGTCATCCCAGTGATACATCAAAATAACTAGGGATAATACTATCTAAACGACTATGTATTTTACAAATTTGAACTCCTTGTACTTAGTGGGTCCCATTATATCAACATTTTTTGAATTTATTTTTTTATTACTATAAGGTTATGATGGCCAAGGATTTTCACTAGGTCCAACTACATCTTTTCCTATTTTGTAACTTGCAAATTTTTCCAATCTAATACATTAGATGGATCTGATAATTATTTTATTAGTAATGTAATATAAAACACATCATGATTTATTGATAGAGAAGGAGGCAAAGCTAGTTTTTAGGAAACATGTTTGATCTCATGCACAATGTCAAATGGGCCAACAAAGTAAGGACCTAGCTTGGAGGATTTCCCAAACTTGATTGAACTTTTATGTTGTCTTACACATAGAAAAATATTTTCCCTAAAAACAAAGTCACGATGTGTTTTTTTTCAAATCATGATAAATATTTTATTAATTTGAGGTATCCATCATGTTATTTTGCATTATGGTCATCTACTCATCATATTTTAGTAGTAATTAAATACCCCTAATGACCCAATTTTCTATTATATCCTAGCCAAATGGGGTTTCAAATTTTCACCCATAAAGAGATTCAAAGGGAGGAATTTTTATTGTATAATGATAATATTTATTGTAATAAAACAAAACTAAATTGAGATAATACTCATACTTAGTATGTTGATCCATCACATACATGCAAAATACAACTTCAACTACTTAATTTAATATTTTAGTTTTACCATCTATTTTGAGTTGTACAAAGAATTAAAATTCAATAAAGTGCCAAATGTTATGGTCAAATTTTACCAAAACCTTGATCTTAACATTTTATATATATCAAATATAATTATATCTAACATTCCATGTAGTTGAATCACCTCTTACATAGAGTATTCATTAAAAAAAATAACCTCACCAGTCAAGTTTCTAGAAACAAAATGGCTAAGCTTGGTTGATTTGTTAATTACCACTAAGATAGTGTTATGATAGCTATGGGATTTAGGTATCCTAGTAATTAAATAAATTTAAACCATACCCATTTATATTTTGGTATGTCATATGGGTATATGAAACCCCCAACATGGCAGTGTTTAGCCTTTACACACTAACATTCCAAACAAATTACCATAAAGTTGGTTATGTCATGCTTTAGAATAGGTTAGAAGTATATAATTTTTAATCTCATGGGTCATTTGTGTGACCACTAGATGGAAAAAATGGGGTGTTGTATGAACTTATTTCATCCACTTGATTTGGTTACATATATTTTTTATTTCGATACCTTATAGGTCCATCTTTTCCCTACTCCTTTGCCTATTTAACATAAGATAGATCAAATATTGGGATGTTAAATACAATATTTGATTTATATTTATTTTGGCATTCCCCTCTTTCTTAAAAAGATGAACTTAAATTTATATAATCCTCTTCTTGAAAGATTTCAAAATAAACTCTCTAGATGGAAAGGCATAATTTTATCTCAAGTTGGTAAGTTTATGTTGATAAAATGTTGCAAAGTCTTTGAGTTTATTTAATGTCTCTTATCAAAATTCCTAGAACTATAAAATATAAATTGAACATGATATTCAAAAATTATTTTTATAGATAGATGTTGAGGAAAACTAAAGTTTTCCATTGGTTGTATGTAAAAGGGTGAGCCTTCCCAAACATTATGGTACACTAGGTATAAGGAACCTAAAGTGGATGAATAAGGTTATTATTGATAAGATATAATTAATACTAATTAATTAATTCAATCCATGGAATACTATTTTTAGGGATAAATACTTGTAAAATAGACCTTGAATTGAGTTTCTTAATGAAGATATGTTTGTCAATGGATCCCTATTATGGAATTTCCTTACAAAAAATCATGAAATTATTTAAAAAGTTTGTAAATGGAAAATTGGTAATGGTCTTAAAATCAAATTTTTGGAGGACCAATATAATATAGTGTTCTATTTGGATAATCTTCAGCATGACATCAAGTAAAGAGTTATATGCAACATCAATATGGAATCATGGCTGCTGACTATTTTTAGATTCATAATGGTAGAAGAAATTTGAGAGTATTACAAATGGAAATTGGTGGAGATGAAGTGAATAGGATTATATCACACTTAAATATATTGATCCAAGTTATTCACATTAATAATTAGAACAAAAATTATGTTATAGTTTAGTCTTCCTCATCTAATTGTCAATATGAAATTAAAATTTGATATAATGAGTTGATTACACAACTTCAAGAGACTATACCATGTTTCCAAATTTGGGATAAATTTCGTATTCAAAAAATTAACTTATTTATTTCGCTCTATTTACAAATTAGGATTATCAAATTAGATAATTTGGATAAGAGAGTATTGACCTTGGTTAATGGATAATCCCTATGTGAATCTAATAATGAGTATGCTCTTCATCTAATTTTACACTATCCTTTTATTTTCAAGGTTTGGGGTTTTATTTTAGATAAATTTTAGATTAGTTGGTCCCATCCCACCTCCCTAGTTGATTTGTGGATTCTTTGGATTCATCCTTTTTCTAATCAATAAATTTCTAAATTATGTGTATATATATCCATCATATTATATGGGAAAATTAAAAAGGAAGAAATAATAGAATATTAAATAAATTAAAAAATCCTAGTAAGAGAGTGGTTAATAAGATTATAAACATCATCTCTAATAATTTAAAATCTATCAAAAGAGGTAAGAAACAAAACTTACCCATGTAAGAATAATTTGCAGCTAATAATTAGCTCTTATCTATGAATAATAGACTTATTAAGAATTATAAGATGGAAATAAGGAGTAAAGTGAGATGGTTAGCTCCTTTGAATGGATAGGTTAAACTAAATTTTGATGGGGAATCCAAAGGAAACCCTAGCATGTCTGGAGGTGAAGGTCTTCTAAGAGATGAAAAGGCCTATTGGTTGGTGATTATGAAGTAAATATGTGATTTTAAACAAACCAATTGGATGAACATTTGTTTGAGCTTTGGGAAGCTTAATTTGATAAAATGTTTTGTGCTAGCAGGATATTTATTAAGAGATATTTTCACTTAACATTATTAATTTTCTTAAGAATATCAACAAAACAAACTAGTATACTAACACTATTACAGAGGAAATTTTTGACATTTCCATGTCCTTTCAATAGGTTTATTTCTAGCATATTTTAAGAGAAGGTAATCAATTTTTGGAGCTTTTCAAAAATAGAGGTGTTGTTGGGCGTGATTTTAGAGTGTGGGAAAAGAATGAGGAGTTTCCTATTAATGTCAATGTCATCATTAGTAGAGATTATTAATTCACATGATTAATCCTTATTTTAGGTTGTTTTGGTTTACATTTACTTTCAATAATGGAAAAAATATAGCCTTTATCTTTATTAAGGAGTATAATAATCACACGCAGGAGGAAAGTTATATGTTGTAGTAGAGAGTCACATTAATTAACCATGTATCATATTTAAGAATGTATTAGGATAAAACACAAAACTTGGTTATATAATTAGTGTATGTATGTTTGGGTACTAGGATTTGAAAATGGGTGGGGATCTTAATAGGGTATGATCAGCTGTCAGTCAAGAGAACTAATAAGGATGAGAGGATGAGCAAATTTTTTCATACAGGTGGTTTAACAAATTTCATTGATAAAATTGATGGATTTTATAAATTTATGTCTAAATAATTTTTTATTTAGTGGAAGGACCAAGTTTAGGACATCAACAATGTCTCTATCAAAATTATGGAAGGGTTGATCACCAAAGTAACTAGATTAAAATTGTAGGAAAATAAGAAAATGAAATCTAGCAAGGATTACAAGGAAGATAAGATTAGATTAATGTTGGATAATGAAAAATTTATTGAGTGCTAAGTGGGTTATCTGAGAAAAGACTTTTTGAAGGGTTTTGAAGTCGTAGCTCTAAAAATTATGAGGAATGTCAGTTCGTATGGTAGGTTTTAAGTTTTTTGTTACAATCATATGAAAATTATGAATTATGTATATCATAGTACTCCTAATATTCTATCCTTAAATATTATTCACTCACTAGAATAATCAGTTTTAGATGTTAAAAAGGGTAATAAGAAACTCCTTCTTGAATAAGCATTGATATTCCTCATATATAAAATTTTCAATGTATCAAACATTACTATTTAACTTTTGTGAATAAATCTAATCCTAAAATGGTTAATAACCCAAAAATTATCTTAATAAGTGGTAAAGATAATATTAATATGAAGGTGAAAAATCTATCCATAATTAGGGTTTTATGGATTTTGATAGGTTGTGCACTCACCAAGAGGACATGTGTAAAATGGATACTAATAAGAATGAGGTAGGGTATGATTTGGTGGTTTCTGTGGATGATGTTTTCAACTTAGAATATATCACTAAAATAAATATTTTCATGTGTTTAAGGTGATGATGGATGAGGTATTGGAAGGGTTACAACTTATTAAATAGGGAAATATGAAGGATGTAACTGGTCAAAAGGAGATTGTAAAAGATGAAAATAAAGATGAAAAATTATTTAAGCATGGTCAAAAAAATCCTATTGAGTTTAAAAAGGATGTGAATAAGGTTAATAATTAGGGATTAAGTGGAAATTCATAATTCCATTCTACATTGGTTCTTTAGAGACAATAAAAGACTCAAAGATAAAGTGAACAAAATGAGCCAAAAGAGTCAGATCCTTTGTACCAAGGTAGACCTATAGAGTTGAGTTCTCAAAATATTGAATTGAATGAGAAAGTGGAAAAAATGAAGAGATAAAATTATAATATTAAGAAAAACCATGATCTCCTTGTTGATTTAAGTCACATTATTATGAGAAATTATTTGCATAATATGGAGGGGTTGAAATATTTGGCTAAGAGAAACAATAATGATGTCGATAATCTCAAGGATGGAAAGAAGATGAAGGTAATGGATACAAAATAATATGTTCCTTATACATACTACTATATTTTAAAAAAATTAAGATTTTTACTTATAACTGGGTGAAAGCTTATGAGAACTGGATGTGTCCATGATGTTTGTGTATTTCTTGTTACTTTCTTTCTTTTATTGTTTTTGATCTCTTATTATATTTTTTTATATTTTTGATCCTTTTCATGGGAATAATTTTTGTTTTATATCTTTTTATAACCTATGATACTTTTATTTTTTATTGGGTAGGGTCCCTTTTAGAAACCACTTTTACCATTAACGAAAAATAATGCAAAAGCTAATTTATAGCTTTTCTAGGTGCAAACTAAATGAAATAATTTTTGAGTTTTAATATTATAAATGATTGATTATATTATGAAAACTAAGAATTTTTATAATTAAAATTATTAAAATAATATATCTAGACCTTAGCCATAATAATATTAATTATATATATATATATATATATATATATATATATATATATATATATATATATATATATATATATATATATATATATATATATATATATATATATATATATATTCCTTTCCATAATCAAGCTAGAACTAGTTTTTTGTGTATTTTCTACATGAGTGCACACTAGGTTTGAATGATTCATATGTAACGAAATTAAATGTCCAAGTTATAATTTTTTAATTTAATAAATTAAAATATAGTTTTTAATTAAATTAAACAACATAAATCAACACTAACATGCTACCTTTTATTCTCCTAGGTTTGGAAAGAGTTTTCTACTTGCTAGTTTGCTTGTTTGCTTACGAACAAAATCTTGATTTAAAATGAAAATTGATTTTTGTTGTAGAAGGAAGTGTTTTTATTTATTTTAAAATATATACCTATGGTTTTAATTTGAATATATATTCTTTAAAAGGATATATTTTATGGATGCAAAAAGTAATGAAGGTAACCATTGTTTTCTATGTAAAGATAAGAACATAGAAGAAACATTTTTTCTATCTATTTAACTTTTAAAATTAGATATATAATATAATTAAAATTAGTAAATTAATATAGTTTAATATAATAAAAAAATAGAAACAAAACTATAAATCCTCAACCTCATCAAGATGTAAACCTGTTGGAAATAGGAGATGTATTTGTGATATGGTCCTTAATGTGTTAGTTACCCACTCAAATTAATTTTTTTCATGAAAAATATAACCAAGGATAATGATAAAATAATAGTATAAATTTATGAATATGAGACAAATATAAATACAAACAAAATAAAAGTTGAATGTGGCTAGTTAGTGTAATGATTACAAAGTTTTGGTTGTAAATTCAATGACCGTCTTTGATTTAAATTATGTATTATAATAAAAAAATTATCAAACTTAATAGAAAAACAATGTTAATAAATATGTGGTTGTATAAATATTTAAAAATTCAACCTCCAATGCAAATTTTTAGATATGAAATTTTCCTTAAAAAGAAATACTTGTAGAAGAGTAATGGAAGTTACAAGGGGGAGTTTAACTCAATTAAACTGGGAGTAAAATTAGAATAAATTTAATAATGATTAATAATATAAGATGGAGTGATATGGGATATAATGGAGGAAAAATAAAGTATAAAATAACAATAAATGAAATAATAAACATGCACAATACATGAAATATTGAGTTCTATAAGACAAAATTAGAAGACAAAAGATAGGTGACAAAACTACCTCTATTTGCATGGGGAAGTTACATAACCCATTGTTTTCATGACATAAACAACCTATATGGTGGAAACAATTCCATATAGTAATACCAAAATACCCTATAAATGATGGTTTTGTTAGGAGAGGTTTGTGAAACTGTTGCAATAGTTTTGTCATTTTTTGTCATGGTTCTATAGTAGATCATGGTTGTTTCATTACCAAAAGAGGTAGTTTTATCCTAAATGAAAGGTTTTTAAAACAAACCAAAATAATACATAAATGTAAAAAATAAGAGACTTTGAGAGGTCCAAAAGAGATATAGGGGTAAGGTAGGGACTAGAATGTTAAAGAGAACCCACTTCAGCGTACATGAGAAAATCACTACATCATCATTGGACATCATACTGGGAATGTCACACAATGTAGATTTTGGGTCATATAGTGTCATTCTACTTGTTTTGTGTGTGCTTGTTGAATTTTTTAATTTGATATGTTCCATGGTCTACATCATTCACTACTCATATAATATATTAATTCTACATTATAATTCTATGAGTTTTATTGATACATTCTATAAGCATGATATCATAAGTGGCATACACAAATATATCAAGGTTGAGGCCAAGATGACCATATCATGTGAATGTGTAGGTTCATGATAGGTGTTATACAAGCAAGAAATAAACACATAAATATAAGATAATGAAATTAAATATAATATAATATACCATAAATAGAATAGGACCCAAAATACTAATCTTTCATTAACAAAGCTCAAAAAATGTGAGAAGTATAAATAAGAGAGTGTTGAGTAACTCCTCCACAAAAGGTGGCATAGAGACACCCATAATAGAGTAATAACTCCTTAACAAAAGGTGTTCAATAGAGATAAGAATATATGAGTAACTCCCATCCCATACACACATAAGTAATATTCACAATGAAATTAGGAAAAATTGATGTGGGGAAAGAAAAGTTCATAATAAATAATTATGGGGAAGAAATATAACCCATACTCTAACAGCCCTCCCCATAAGCATAGATTATCTTGAAAGTGTAAAAAAATGTGTCTTGGTAACAATGCTTGATGAGGTACCCATGTTGAAATCAATATCTCATAAATAAGTGAAAACTCATAGAAAAATATCCCATCCCTCAAAAAAGAGTGACATCAAAAAAAGAGGATATAAGGTTCCCCCAAAATAATATTATATAGTATCTTCAACCTCAATAAGTTCCTTCAAGTTAATATAGATTCTGTGAAAGGTTTGATGAAGATGTCTAAATTCTAATCTATTAACTAGAAATATATCATATCATTGATGTCCCTATTAACGACCTCTCTAATGAAGTGCATGTGAGTATCTATGCATTTTATTAGTTGATACAAAACCAGATTATTACAAATTTGAATAGTACTCTAGTTTTCATAGTAGATGATGGTAGATCATTTTAATTAGTTACCAAAATTTATGAGAATCCATTGATGCTTGATAACACTTGTGCTAGAATTTTCATCCTCCCTATAATTTTATCTAGCACATGATAAAGTAATTGAATTATACTTCTTGTTTTACAAACTAATCAAAGCCATATCAATGGACAAATTATAACATAAGGTGGAATTATAGCTCTAAATATCACCATCCTAGTATGAGTCAATATAACTAAAGATCTTAACATTAGTTCCATATATGCAATGAATCCTTAATCTATGTATGACCTTAATGTAGTTTATGATACTCTTATCTTTTTACCAATCCAACTCATGGGGTTCTTACATGAATCTAGAGACAAGGCCCACTACGTATGATATGTTTAGGTATGGTATGTGTCAAGTAGATAAAGGTTCCCACAAGTTGTCAATAATATGTAGCATTGAACAAAGGTGAAGTAAAATTTTACTCAATATTGAATATAAATATAAAAGGAGTTGTATTTGTCCTTCAATCACCCATACAAAACTAAATAAGTAGATCTTGAGCATATTTACGATGTTCAATAGTAATCCTTGAATCAGACTAAGATTTCAATCCCAAGGAAGTAGTGTAACAATCCTAAGTATATCATGGAATTTTTTTCTTAAAGATACATTTTAACTACTATAACAGATGAATAATAGATACCAATGATCAAAGGATCATCAACATAAAGAACCAAAATCAAGAGCAAATAATTTTGTTGCAAAAAATAGATGTTCAAATCTTAATGACATATAGTGAATCCTACTAAAAGAATAAAGGGATCCATCTTGGAATAAAAAGTTGAAGGGCTCATTTTGAGGCCATATATGAATTTATAGAGTATGCATACAAATTAATAATACTTAACAACCCTTGGAGGCTATTATATCTAATTATCTTCCTTAGAATCATCGAGAAGAAGACACTCTTCACATCCACAACATAAAGATTCTGATGATTTTCTATAGTGATATAAAGTGAGAGTCTAACTAGGTTCATCTTTGCAAAAGGTATAAAAGCATATATGTATCAAGCTATGAAAACACCTTGGGGACTAATTATGCCTTGAACTTATCAATGAAACTATCTACTACATAATTATTTTGATATACACATTTGTTTTGAACTATCTTTATTCCCTTAAGAAGAAGTCTAAAGTCCCAAGTATGGTTGCTGATTAAGTAATTATAGTAATGCATGGTAGAATCCCACTAAAAAATACCTAATACCTCAAAAAGTTTTCCAGATATGAGGTAGAGGTATTGAAATAATGCAACACACTTTGAAACTTAAAAAATCTTTGCCTATCATATAAAGGATCCCTAACCCATGTTCCTACACTCTATAGTGTCTTCCTAGCCCAAAGAGTACTAGAAGTGGATAAATTAGGTAGAGAAACATCATCCTCTAAATTATGGATAGATTCAGATGAATAAGAGGCCTTATTACTAATATCACTATCATAACTACAAGAAGTGTCATTAACCTCTAGAATGTGATTAGGCTGATTTGAATCATCTAAATCGAATCTAAGTGAGTGAAATGAAGTATCAATTTTTGAGTCTTTATGATTATTTTAAAATTAAAAACTTCTCTAAATAAACATCTCAAGTGAGGTTATATAAATAATATGATACCCTTGACACCATACAGATAACCTATAAAGATGAATGGCTTATTCTAAGGTTCCATAAACTTAAATTTATTCATAGGCATACATTCCATAACTGGATATATAAAAACCATAAAGTGTTCATCTATAATTTTCCTATTGTGCTAAAATTTAATGAGAATTATATATACTAAATCTTTATGAGGATCTATGTTTTAAATTAGAAGACACATTTAATGGCTTCATCATAATACTAAGGTGACAATTACTTAGATTTAATCACATAGTTAGCCATCTCTTTCAAGGACCTATTGTTTCATTCTTCAATTTTTGTTCTATTGAGGACTATAAGGAAATATAAACTACAAATTAGGGCCCTTTATGGTGTAAAAATGATCAAACCTAATATTGACATACTCACACCCATTATCAATTTTAATAACCTTGATGCATTTCTAATATTATTTCTATAGCAAAACCTTGAAGTATTGAAACTTGCTCAAAACTTTGGATTTCTCCCTAAGAAATTCAACCCATGTGTATCTTGAGAAATCATGAATGAAGGTAAGGACATACTTAACCCTTATGAAAGATAGAATAGAAAGAGGACTAGATACATCATTGTGTATTGACTTTAATGCTTATAAAGCTCTCCAAGCTTCAACTTTGTAATTTATTGTTCAAGATGTTTCCCAAATATGAAATCCTACAAAATAACCTTATATAATTAGATATGAGTTAATCTTATGACCATATCATTCTTACTAAGTTGTTCTAGGTATTAGTAGTTGATATGGACAAACCATTAATTCCAAAGTTTTCTAACTCCACACTAATGAGTCAAAAATGTAATCAAAGAATAATTAACTACAAAATGTGACATAATGTAAAACCTATCTTGGTAAACTACCCTACCCATTACCCCTATGTAATCATTTTGAAACTTTCTAATTATGACTATATCTAGTGATAACTCTACCCTCATGCCCTTAGTGATGTGAGTTATTTGGTAGACTGAGAATACATTAGTTAAAAGTGATGAAACACTTGGAACAGTATTTGATGTTCATCTAATCATTTTAATAGACCTCCATACAAACTCAACTTGAGAAGAGCCCATATGGTGGGAAGCCCCATATTCAATAATACATGAAGATGTTGGAGTTGTAACTAATATAAGATCCTTGACCTTCTATTTCTCTTTAACTTTGCCTTTTGCCTTTAAATAATCTTGAGGTGATGAATTATACTTGATAGACTCATGAACACCTATGTTATTTTTCTCTACAGGATGAGTTTAGTTATACATTTATTTTTTCTTGCACTTGTCTTCATCATTCCCATTTTAATTTCAATTTCCACAGTTAACCTTCTTTTTCTTAGGTTTATCATTGAAAGAGGAGGTTTTAGTGGTTTTTTTGACAGAGGTTGACTCTTTCTTCTTATTTTGATCCTTATTATTTTTATTATTATCTTTTCTATAAGCCTTCTATTTTCCATTCCTAGAAATTAAGGATTTTCTTTTTTAAGACTTTAATGTGCCATGTTTTTTAACTTGTCTTGCTCATGAATCAAGTCAAAATAAAATAATCTAGAGAGTGAGTTTTCCATATAGTGTTTAGAGTAATTTAAGTGGCATGGAAATTAGAGACAAATAATGTGTAATCAATACCTATCCTTGATATTATAAAATACATAATTTGGTTATCTTTTTTCTATATTCCACATTATTTCAGCTATAATCTCAAAAACTTGAACTTGGTGAGGAAATATTGAAGGCTGTCAGAGTTATTAGGACTTAGGCTGATGAAATAATTTTCTAGCTCGTGACCTCTCATCGAATATAACTTCCAATTTTTTTTCCAAAAATAGTCAACAATTCATTGGAAGATTTAATATATTCTACATGAAGATAAGATTAGGAGAGACAAAAAAACACAACCCCTATGTTTCATCATAATGATTGCACCAATTCAATTTTTATGCTTCTATAGTAGGTTCAATTACATTTCCCATTGTAATAAAATAGAAACACTTCCTCTTTAATATAATTTACATTTTGTTTTTCCATTATTAATATTAAATGGCACTAGACTAATTGAGCTTGTATCCATTATGCATAAATAAAGTTTAGTGGTTGTAGCTAAAGTTGTTGTTATTGCATAAATGAAAATGCATGTAGAAAAAAAGAGTAACTCAAAACATAATACACCCCCATGAACTATGAATTGATGAACCTCCCATGAATATTACAAACAATGCATGCTCAAAATATGTTGGGCACAATAGACAATGTGTCTATAGTAACTAGTGAAAATGTCAAAAAGAGTGATTTACAAGTGGATGTTGGGATCAACCAATAATACATCCAAAATAAGTAAACACAATTATAAATTAAAAGAGAAAACTTTTATTTTGAATGTGTATGGTTTTGGACACATACCAAACTAAACCTCAACCTTTGATCTTTGACTAGCCAAAATATGAAGATTTTCAGAACAATAACTTATTGTCTTCAAAAAATACTCACAATGTATGTTTTTTACCAAAAAAAAACTTTAATAAGTGTCCCTCCTTACAAAATTTTCAAGCATATCCCCATACTATTGCTTTTCAAAGTCTCCAAAGGTTTTAATTTATACTAATATCAATAAATTTCATAAAATAAATAACTATCGTAAAAATATTTTATGACCTCTATAGGAATACGCCCACCTAGGCTTGTTGATGAGAAAAAGAAAAGAAAATATTATTTTATATAATAAAAAATTAATATCTTTTAAATTTTAAAAATAACTAAATATCATTTATAATAAATACCACTAACGGGTAAGGAATTTTTATGTTTTGATTTTTAGCAAAGAAACCTAAGAAAAGTGTTTTGTATATAACATGAATTGTAAAAGGAGGTAATTTTAAATTGAAAGAGGATTACTAGTATGGGAATGCAAGTTTTCATATAATATGGAGAACATGCCAAAAGGGGTTTATAGATGTATCTTTGAACAATGAGCAAGAGGTATGGAGTGAATAGAATACATAATCTATGGGGTTATATGTTGTACCTCAAGAAGAATGAAATTTATTGAAATAAATAAGACCAAGGTTTTATGGTTGATTAAAAAACCATAAGATGCTCAACCATTTATCCATGAACTTGGTATAGATGCATGTATGGAGGATCCTATTGTCATGGTTGAGAGGTATCAAAATGATGTGAATGATCTCATGCTACCACTATAGGATTATTTATAATGTCTTGATGAAATACCTAGCAATGAGGGTGGCATCAAAAAATTTATATGTGAGAAAAACTAACCTACCCAAAAAAGAGATAATTGAACCAAAGAGAAACTCGATCCCAATTGACAACCCTTAAAAACTGATGATTAAACCAATAAAAATTGATATTTTGATAAATAATGTCACGACCTGTCTTCTTGCACTATGGACTCATGCTTATACTTTAATTTGTTTTGGACCTCATTTAGTATTTTATGCCAAAATGAGTTGATTTTGGAGTTAACTTAACTTTTGTTTTGATTTCAAAGATCTATTTGGTCATCAATGGGATTTTGTGAAAGCAAGGTATGATTTAATTAAAGTTATTTCCTTTCGTAGAAATGTATATATACAATGTTATCGTGAAGGGAAAATTTAATGAGATGAATGGATTAATATCAGACAAATTTTTTATTAGTTTGATAATATAAGATAAATACATCAAAGGCTAGTTTAAAGTAATTAAATGAACTTTTATTTCTTTATTTTTATTCTATGAAGTTTCAAATAAATTATCATAAATAATTTAAGTGTTTAATTATTCTTAATTAATTATATTATCATAAATAATTTAAGTTTATTAAATTATTTATAATGTATTTTATACCTATTAATTCTTACGTATAAACTACATTACAAATATTAAAATAAAAAATTTCTAACCTAAGCCTACTCTCTATTTGAATTAGCTTACTCCACCTCTCGTATATTCTATGCCCACATAAACTAAAGTGTTTTAATAATGGTATAAGGCTAAATTTATAGAGATGATGTAATTAAAAAACAATAAACTCATAGTTTTAAACAGGCTTCTTTCTTTTGGAATCGACTCACCCAACCATCACCCACTTTACCCCATGCAACATATAAAGGAGCTGTCACTTAAGAAATGTTAAATAAACTATTGAGTTAAGTTATGAGACAATCAATGTAGTAATTCTATGTAAAAAACTAGTATAAATACATGAGGATTCAATGCTTGAAATAAAAAAAGAGAAAAGAAAAAAAATAGTATCAACACTAAGAAGGAAGGAAGAAAAGGAATGTTAGGGAGGAGTATATTGATGCATGTGTAAAGGAGGAGGAAAGAGATGCTAAGGGAAATTAGAATTCAATTCCAGTATTCAACACTTTGAAGAGGCCGATGCAATAGGCTTGGAAGGGGAAAAACACAAGGAGAAGAGAAGGAATGCTTTCAAGAGGCATATATATTTATCATTTTTAGGTTCATCATTCTTGTCAAGGAGGGTATATTAGGCTATAATTTGAGGTAATATTGTGTATTTGCATGTTTTTTTACTTAATCTAGCCATTATAAGATGGTGTTGTAGATTAGGTTAGTTTAGGAGTCATGGATTATCTTCATGGTTATTTACAAGTAAAATTATTAATTGTTATTTATATTAACACACAAACTAACCCGTTTACAACCCAATCAAATATTTTATGTTAAGTTATTAAAGTATTCAACTAGTAGTTTGATTAGATTATTACTTTTTGTAGGGTTTTACTTTTGCATGTTTAAGATGTATCAAGATGAAATTTATAAGTAGTCATGATCCTATTTACACTTTTACTCATCTATTTTGAATAATAACCACAAATTAAGATGACCAACTTGGCACACTCTTTCGGAATAGTGTGATTCATATTACATATTTGGAAGTATTCTTGTACTCTTTACATTTTGAAAAAATTATCTAAATTCACTTTTACAATTAGATGTTATTCCAACCTATCTTATGTTGTGTTAATTAGAAACAAATTCTAATTTAAAATTTGTGTAACTAGAAGTTAATCCTTTTCCAAAATTTCAATGAATTCCTTAGAGATTCGTTATAACCGACTTTATACTTTTAAGTAAAAATCTATTAAAAAAATTATATTTATAATTACACAGTTGGAAAATTTTATTTAAAAGTCTATTTTTTATTTCTTTTGTATTGGAAATTAAAGTTCTCATTTATTATCATTGAAAATAGTATAATAATATATTCTCCATAAAGGATCTATTTAATGTAAAGGTCAAGCTCAATATAACTTTCTTAAACTCTTTGTGTACAAATTATTTTCTAGGAAAGGTTACCTAAGTAGACTAAAGGTATAATTGTCAAAGAAAAATAATGTTGTTGTAAATTGGCATGATGATTAAACTAGGAGATTATGTTATAAAATAAATTTTTAACTTTCTATTTCATAATTTTCTTTGAGATATAAATGCAATTATTCACTTCAAGCATTCTTTATTTCTTTTTAAATCTCAACTTAGACCATGAATTTAAGGTTAAACAAAACTATGTAGCATTCGATATTAATCGGTGTATCTATCTCATATTTATGGTTATTGCCATCATGCTCGAGTGAATCCATCCATAGCCTAAGTCAGATACAAAAATGATGGTTGGGCATCATCCTTTTAAACTATTAGGTAGAAATAAGGACCACGCCATGTGATTAAGACCAAGGGGTGGGATAATCCCTCTTGGTCAACAAACACTAATTAAGATAAACAAACAACTTTAACTATCTTAAATGATTTTGACTTATGAAATTATAAAACAAAAATGGAGAAAGTACATTTCATACTAAAAACTCAGTACCATCAAAAAGGATAAATGAAAACCAAGATTGACAATATTAAACCAATTATTATCAAGAATCCACCAACCAAATGTTTCTCAAATAATGAAACATTGAAAACAATAATTGTATGAATTAGGTTGTCTAAACCAAAGATAAAAAACATTGTTGATGTAAATAAAAAACAAAAAGGGGGTGTAGCATTTTATGTTCATTTCTATTCTTGTTAAGATTCAGGGCTAGTTTAGTTAAACAAGTATTTAGTCACCTAAATTGATAATTTTACACTCCCATTTGGGTAGCAATCACATAAGAACTATCTGGGGAACTAGGCCATAGAAAGGGATGCATACCCAGAGCTACATTTCACATGAAACATAGAATAAGAAACTAAACTACATGCATACTACACCTTGATCCTATTCAAAATCATGTATGTATGGAGTCTAGGAAGCGAAAAATGCTTTCAATACATAGTTGAATAGGATGGGGTTGACATTGTGTACTAAACAAGATTAAATTTAAATGAAAATGCAAGACAATTATAATAAGACCCTAGTTTAGATAAATAAATCAAAGATAAGAATTATGTGATATAATCAAAAGGATCCTAATTGGATCACCATACTTTCTAAGAATATAGGCCAAATTCCAAGGCAAAATGTAACTATTTATTATATGTTTTATACTCCTATCACGATGAACTTGGTGCTTATCTAGTAGAGATGAGTAGTGAATAATGAGTGACTCAAGATCTGATTGATCTCAAAAATTAAAGTCTCTACTTAGAGTATAACCTACTCATGTGTAAGATGCCTAACCTATATGGTTAGGTGCTTACTTGTTTGGAAAAGGATAATAGATGCCTAACCCATATGGTTAAATTCTTTCCCATTTGGCATAATATAATATATTCCTAACCCATATGGTTATATGCTTACCCATTTGGGAAAGGATAGTAGATGCCTAACCAGTATGGTTAGATGCTTGCCTAATTGGCAAAGGATATATGATAGGAATAAGTATCCCTGAGTTATATTAAAAAACAAACATTAAATAAATAAATTAAAAAAAAAAGAACCATTTTGTGTTTTAGGATAGGATATGGTCTCTAAATTGTGGTATCAAATCCTAGGTTCTAAATATAGGCCTTAAGCCTACTATGACCTATGCTTAGTAAAAGATTAATTAATGATGTTAACTTATTGAGAAAACTAAAAACTATGAGAAAACTAATTTGGTTAAAACTGGTTGTTCAAACATGGCTTATGGAAAAAAATCAAGGAAAGGAAAATGAACAAATAACAAAGGGAAAATGAAACTTCCCTCCACTCTGAAATAACCCATTTATATTTATAACTTAGATACAATAGCTATTATCTAGAGTAAACTCAAATCTTTGAAAGTGGAGCTAGTTAAAACAAAACTAGCTATGATTGAACCTATAGTCAAACATTCATTTAAGAGGCCCTCAATAATAAGGTGTTTTTCATTTGGAAATGGGTTATAATGCATCTTACATAAGTTATAAAGTATGTAAGGAATATAACTGATGACACTGATATGTGGTTCACTTAGAAGACAAAGTTATTGAATAAATAGAACTTGATGAAGAAGATTCCATTTAGAAGAATATTGAATCAATGTTATATAGACATCTATATGGTATAGTCATAAATCTTAGCTTCTATGAAGAAAATAACTTTATGTAATAAAAATTTGAATGAGATTATCAAATTATTACTTTTTTGTTAATCTTATGTGTGACTATGATCAATAATAGAATGTATAAGAAAAATTATATTTATCGAAAAGAGAGTTATGCTACCAATTACCTTGAATGAAAACTTAAAGTATTATGTTATTTCTATCAGGAAACTAAATGGCAAGGCCTAGATGATCAACTAGGAATCAAAGGGAAAATGTGAGAAACATAGAACCCATCAATGATAATGTTGAACAACATGTTCCAAAAAATAGATAACAAGGGATATATGCCCTCATCAATTTTTTGACGAGAAAAGAAATAAAATAAACTCACTTGAGAAGGTGATTAATGATCTTAGGTCAAGACAATAAAACATATAAAACATAACTGAACCTAACCTTCATAATCATCCTAAAGAATATCCACCAATAGTCAATGAAATAGAGGTTGTATCTCCCATAATTGAAGTTTCATTTTCTGATCTAAGCAAGGATTTGAAGAAGATTTTCCCCCCTAAGTTTGATGGGAAAAAGTTAGGTGAAGAAGATAAGAATTGGATAAAAAATATGGAGAATTAATTTAACTTGAGAAACTACAATGATGTAACTAAAGTGTTATGGGGATCCTACCAACTAGTAGGAGAGGTAGCTAGCTGGTGGACTAAGATGAAGGAATTAAATGGAATAACAAGAACATTTTGACTTGGGATTAGTTTGACCACCATTTTAGGAAGATATGGTTAATCTAGTTATTATTTGATGAGATGATGACTAAATTTCACAACCTAAGGCAAGGAGGCATGTTATTCTAATAGTATCGGGATAGATTCACCAAACTACTTATGTATGTTCCCATGTACAAGAAGGATGAAAGAGGTCAGACTACAAAGTTCATCCTAAGATTGGATGCAAACATAGTAGTGGATGTAGATATACACATCCCTAAGAACATGAGTGAAGTGATAAAAAAATACCTCAAACAAGAATAAAGTGTCAATCCCTAGCTACGACAAGATAAAACTTTAACAATAACATAAACATAGCCTTCAAAAGGAAGCTATATTTTAGGAGAGAGCAAGTTATGGATAAAAACCAAATCCAACAAGTAGAGCACCCCAATGAAATCAAAATTAGAGAAATAATTTTCAAAGGAACAACAATAGGGGAGGAAATAACAACAATAATGATCAAAGGAATTAGAATCACCTAACGTATCCTCCACATATTTTTGGAGATGCCCCAAGGAACTCAATACGAAAAGGCCTACTAGGAGGATGTTTTACTTGTGAAGGAAATCACTTTACCTATGAGTTCCCAGTAATATAGGTAAAATAAGGGCCAATTAGTCTTAGAAGGGATAATAACAAGGGATCAATGCTACAGTATGGAATCGCCAATATAGTTACTAGAATGTACTAATTGAAGCTATAGGAATATGATTGGGTAAACCCATTTCAATTCTCATAGATACTAGTTCATTAAAATGTTTCATTTATCCTAAATTATAAATAAAAAATTCTCTTCCAATGAATCACATGAATTTATCATGGATGGTCATGTATGGGGATAAGGTAGTCAAGGAAGTGTCTCAATGTCTACCTAAGGTAAAAATACAATTTCCATATTTTGATACATGTTTAGACCTATTTGTATCACCCTTAGGAAATTATGATATAATAATAGGGATGTGTTGGCTCACCAAGCACCACACTGAAATAGACTATTATAACAAGTTGGTTATGTGTTCCAACAATGAGGGGAGATGGGTAATGATTCAAGGCAGTCATAGGCCCATAAAAGTAAAAACCATATCAGCTATGTAGTTGAAGGAGAGAAGGACGGGTATCCATTCTAAAGGGAATTTAAGGATATGTTTCGTAAATAATTACCTATAACACCCCCTAAGAGAGAATTTGATTTCTTAGTTGATATTTTACCAAGACCTAAGCCAATCTCTAGAGTACCCTACAAAATGAACACCACTAGGTTGATGGAACTTAAAGTTAAGCTAGAAGAACTCTTGAGTAAAGTATTGATTAGACCAAGTGTGTCTCCTTAGGGAGCACTATTCTTATTTGTTAAAAATAAATATGGAACTCTAAGATTATGCATTGATTATAGAATGCTAAATAAGGTCACGATTAAAAATATATGTCCCTTACCTCAAATAGAATACCTTTTTGAGAAAATAAAAGTAGTAATGGTTTTCTCTAAGATATACCTTCAATTAAGGTATCATTATCTAAGAATAAAGGAGGAAGATATTCTAAAAACTACTTTTAAGACCAAATATGGACACTATGAGTTTATTGTAGTACCATTTGGGGTAAAAAATACTCCTTCAACATTTATGAGCTTAATGAATAGTGTGTTCCATAAATACCTAGATAAGTTCATCTTGGTGTTCATAGATTTCATTGTAATTTACTCTAAGAATGAGGAAGAGCACATAACACATCTTCAATTATTTCTTTAGAGGCTAAGAGAACTTAAACTATATGGTAAGTTGTACAAATGCACATTATTTAAGAAGTAAATTCATTATCTAGGCCACATCATATCCAAAGAAGGAGTTTCAATAAATCCAGACAAGATAAAGGAAATAATGGAATAGCTAATCCCCAAGAATGTATTAGAATCAAGGAGTTTCATGATGTTAGCATGACATAATAGGAGATTTGTTGAAGGTTTTTCTACAATCACCAACCTAATTATGACATTACAAAGGAAAGGTAATAAGTTTATATGGTTAGAGTAGTGCGATAAAGCTTTCCATATTCTAAAGGAAAAGTTGATGATGGTACCCATCTTGAATGTACCTAATCTAAATAGACATTTCATGGTTGTAATAGATGCATCCATCGAAGGGTTATGAGGAGTAATCATTCATAATGATGGCATAATAGAGTATGAGTCCATGAAATTGAAAACACATGAAGTAAATTATGCCTCTCATGATTTAGAATTGGTGGCAATTGTTCACACCATATAGAACTAGAGATATTTCCTTATTAGGAAACCTTTCAAACTAAAAACTAACCATCAAGCGATAAATTACATATTCACTAAACTTAATCTTAATGAAAGTCAAAGAATATGGTTAGATTTTTTGAGTGAGTATGATTTTTAAATTGAGTATATCAAGGGAAAAAATAATAGGGTTGTCGATGCTTTGAGTAGGAGAAGACACCTAATCAATATAACAATGCTTAGATTTAATCTAAAATGGAAAATACTAAAAGGATAAAATAAATATACTTGGTATAATAATGTGAGATTAATTATATAATAAAAATTGGAGGACCTAAGAACTGAATGATATACCTTGGAAAATGAGGGTTTGCTTTGGTATAAGAATAAGATCTATGTTCTAGATGTGGAAGAAATAAATAAGATAATTTTGACTGAAGCTCAAGATGCACCCTACTCAGGTAATCCAGGGGTAAATAAATTTATGTAGATCTTAAGAAACTATACTTTTAGCAAGGGATGAAAAGAGATATAGTATTATATGTGCCACAATGCTTGGAATGTAAGACGGTTAATGCAGAACACCATTATCCTATAGGAATTTTATATCCACATGACATTCCATAATATAAATGACAAGTTGTCAATATAGATTAAATACAAGGATTACCTATGACACCTTAGAGGCATGATGTTATTATGGTGGTTATCGACAATCTTACTAAGGTAGTGCATCTTATACCTAGGAACTTGACTGATGATGCACCGACATTTGCCAACTAATTTGTGAAGGAAGTGGATAGATTGCATGGAGCTCCAAAATATATCATATCAAATAGAGATTCCAAGTTTACTTCAAGATTTTGAACAACCCTAAAGTCAACCTTAGGTATATAATTGAATTTTAGCTCTACATTTTATCCCAAGATGGATGGGAAAATAGAAAGGATAAATCAGGTTATAGAAGACCTCCTAAGGATGTAATATATGGATCAATAAACCAAATGGGAAGCTTATCTCCCATTGGTATAGTTTTCTTATAATAACTCATTTAAACATTATTTAGGTATGGCTCCATTTAAAGATCTATATGGGAGTTGTCAAATTCCACTTAGATGGAATAAACTTGAGGATATAATAATAATCATTCATGAAATGTTGAAAGAAATGGAGAAATAGGTGAAAGTTATAAGGCAAAGGCTGAAGGAAGAATCAGACAAACAAAATAACTATGCATATAAGGAAGAGAGTTTAGAGATAATTCTTGATTGGTGACAAAGTGTTTTTAAGCATCAAACCACACAAAAGTTCCATAACCTTTGGGTAAAAGGTGAAGGGATCAATATGGTAAACAAAGTGAAACTTGGGAGGACATCAAAGAATTTAAAAAATTGTTTCCATTTTTATTTTAAAATTTAAGAACTTAATCAAAATTTTGTAGTGAATTGGGACAATGCACAATTTAAGGGGGAAAGGATGTCATGGCCTTTCTTCCTGCACTATGTACTCATTATCATACTTTAGTTCATTTTGGACCTCATTTAGTATTTTATGCCAAAATGAGTTGATTGTCAAGTTAACTTTTGTGTTGTTTGCAAAGATCTATCAGGTCATTGATAAGATTTTGTGAAAGCAAGGTATGATTTAATAAAAGTTATTTCATTTTGTATAAATGTATATATGCAATGTTGTCATGAACAAGGGAAAATTTAATGAGATGAATGGATTAATACTAAACAAAAAAATTATCATTTTGATAATATAAGATAAATCATCAAAGGTTATTTTAAATTAATAAAATGAATTTTTCTTTCTTTATTTTTATTCTAAGAAGTTTCAAATAAATTATCATAAATGATTTAAAAGTTTAATTATTATTAATTAATTATATTATCATAAATAATTTAATTTTATTAACTTATTTATAATTTATTTTATACCTACTAATTCCTATGTATAAACTACATAAAAAATATTAAAATAAAACTTTTCTAACCTGAGCCTACACTCATTTTGAATCGGCTTACTCCACCTCTCTTAGATTCTATTCACACATTAACTCAAGTGTTTTAATAATAGTATGAGGCTATATTTTGGATATGATGTAATTAATAATAAATAAACTCATAATTCTAAAGAACCATCTCTCCTTTCGAATCGACTCACTCTAGCGATCACCTAATTTACCCCATGCAACATATAAAGGAATTTCCACTTATGAAATGTTAAATAAATTGTTGAGTTAAGTTATGAGCCAATCAACATAGTAATTATATGTAAAATAATAGTATAAATATATGAGGATTCAATGCCAAAAATTAAAAAAATAAAAAAGAGAAAAGAAAAAAAGATATCGACGCTTAGAAGGTAGGAATAAAAGGAATGTTTGGGAGGAGAAAATCAATGCATGTAGAAAGGAGGAGAAAAGAGATGCCAAGGGAGAGCATAATTCAATGCCATAATTCAACACTTTGAAGATGTCAATGCAATAGGTTGAAAAGGATAAAAACACTAGGATGAGAGAAGGAACACTTTCAAGAGGCATATATATTTATTTGAGGCTCATCATTCTTGTTAAGGAGGGTAAATTAGGCATCAATTCAAGGTAATATTGTGTATTTTCATGTTGTTTTACTTACTCTACCCATTCTAAGATGTTTTTGTAGATTAGGATAGTCTAGGATTCATGGATTATCTCAATGGTTCTTTGCATGTAAAATTGTTAATTCTAATTTATATTAACATAGGAACTAACCTGTTTACAACACAATGAAATATTTTGTTTTAAGTTATTAAAGGATTCATCTATCAATTTAATTAGATTATTACTTTTTTTGGGGTTTTACTTTTGAATGTTTAAGACATATCAGGATGACCTTTATAAGTAGTTATGATCCTAGTAACACTTTTAGTCATCTATTTTGAAAAATAACCACAAATAAATATGATCAAATTATCATGTTCTTTAGGAATAGTTTGATCCATATTACATATTTGGAAGTATTCTTGTACTACTTACATTTTAAAATAATTCTTTAAATTCACATTTATAATTAGATGTTATTCCAGTCTATCTTGTGTAGTGTTAATTAGAATCAAATTCCAATTTAAAATTTGTGTAACTAGAAGTTATATCTTTTCTAATTTGGTAATGAATTCCTTAGATATTTTTTATAATCGACTTTATACTTGTAAGTATAAATCTATTGAAATTTTTTATATTTATAATTATGCAGTTGTAAAATACTATTTGAAAATCCATTTTTTTGTTGCTTATGTATTGGAAATTAAAGTTCTCATTTATTATAATTGAAAATAGTATAAGAATATATTCTTCATAAATTATTTATTTAACGTAAAGGTCAAGCTCAATATAACATTCTTAAAATCTTTGTGTACAAATTATTTTCTAGGAAAGGTTACTTAAGTAGACTAAAGGTATAATTGTCAAAGAAAAATAATGTTTTTATAAATCAACGTGATGATTAATCTAGGAGATTATGTTATATAATAAATCTTTACCTTTCTATTCAAGAATTTTATTTGATATATAAATTCAATAATTCACTTCAATCATTCTTTATTTATATTTAAATCTCTACTTAGAATAAGAATTGAAGATTAATCAAAACTACGTAGTGTTCAGTATTAAGCAGTGCCTTTGGCTAATATTTATAGGTAATGCCATCATGCTTAAGCTAATTCATTCATAGCCTAACATAGCTACAACAATGACATCTGGGAATAATCTCTATAAATTTTCAGAGATAAATAAGTACCATGGTGTGTCATTAAGACCAAGGGGTGAGATAATCCCTCTTGGTCAACAACACTAATTAAGATAAGTAAACAACTTCCACTACCTTAAATGATTATAACTTATGAACTTATGAAATAGAAATGGAGAAATTACATTTCATATTCAAAACTTGGTAAAATTGAAAAGGAGCAATGAAAACTAGGATTGAGAATGTTAAACTGATTATTATACAGAAATAACCAACCATATGGCTCTCAGATAATGAAACTTTGAAAATGGAAATTATACAAATTAGGTATCTAAATCAAGGATCAAAAACATTTTTGATGTAAATAAAAAGTAAAAAGGTGATGTATCATGCAATGTTCGCTTCTATTCTTGTCAAAATTCACTCCTAGTTTAGTTAAATAAGTATTCAGTCACTTAAACTGATACTTTTATGATCTTATTTTGGTAAAAATCATAGATGAACTATCTGGGGAATTGGGCCCTAGAAAGGGTTGCATACCTAGATCTACAATTCACATGAAACATATAATAGGTAATATAACTACATTCATACTACATATTGACCTTATTTGAAAGTAGGTATGTAGGCAGTCTGAGAAGCGAATGATGCTTCCAATATGTAGGAGAATAGGATG
>JARHVA010010026.1:145000-187500 GCA_037957365.1 Torreya grandis
TTTCTCTAATTTTAACTATTGGTACTTTAGTTTTACTTGTTATGCTAATTGGATCATTTAATCTAGAATTTATTACATCCATACTTTATATACATTATTTTCTTCCTAGATTTTGAGGAATGCCCATCTTTTGTGTCCATTAGGATAATTTTTTGACTCAGTTTTGATCAATTTTGTATGGTCATTGATTTTGATTTCGTAGGATATGATGATGTTTTAATTTTATTATGATTTGAAGTTTTGGTTTTAGACATGTTTAGTTGTTTTGATTTTCAAATTTGGTTTGGACACCTCATTTTGGGATTGGGTCCTCTAGAGACCATGTTGAATTTTCTCTTTGGTTGAATATGTTTTGGGAACCTATGATATACCTCTAAGGGTCCTTATTTTTATGGAAACTTACTCTATGGATCACCCCCCTTGTTTCATATAAGCATTTTGATTTTATGGTGTTTCTTATCATCGAGTTCCCTATAGATTCAAAATTGGTTACTTCTGAGTCATGGGCCTTTGCTCTCTCTATTTGGGATGGCACCTTCACTATTTATTGTCATGTTTTTTGTTTCATTCATTGTTCCTCCCTTTTAGGGCCCTTCTAGACATTCACTAAAAATACAACTTCAACTAGGTCATCACTATGCTCTTTGTCAGTTGTTTTCATCCAAGAGGGGACCTACTCCTCTTGATGTGTCTTTCATTAGTGTCGTTCTTGTAATATTGGCCTATTACTTCTAGCTAGGGGACATATAAACCTCTTGATGTGCCTATGGCTAGTTCCCACACTAGTTATTAAATGTATAATTATATGCCCATTTAATTAGAGAATTATAACTCCATCTACGTCCAGGATGGTTCTCAATCTAGCTAAAATTGCCTTGTTGGTCCCTTAGAGACCTTAATGGCATTCCTAGACCTTGGCATATTTTATCCTAGGATAGATTTTGATCTAGCCAAAATTGGCTAGTTGCCACACTAGTCAAAGGTGGTGTATTTTGTTTCTCCCTTATTAGGGCCCTCCTCATCCTATATTATTACTACTTATTATGGATGAGTTCTTATTATTCTCTTGGTCACCTATTTTTGGATAGAAGGAGACCTAGATCTGTTAACGTATCTTTTGATAGGGTCCTTTTTGCAATCTTAGTAATCTATTTTATGATATTGGGAAACACAAATCTCTTGATGTATCTAGGGTTAGTACCTACACTATTTATTAAATGTGGACTTACCCTAATCTAAACTTAACCTCAAATTGAAAATAAAGTATATACACCTTGTAACTCGCACTCAATGTCAGAGCCTCCACTAGATAACCCCAATTATCTAAAGAATTCTCATCTAAATCTTGTTCCTTTCAAAATAACCATATATTTAGTGAGGAGTAGGTTGTACATATATCCTACAATCATTATTGAAAAACTATTAACTAGGCACCTTGTGTGGTCTGTCATACAATGTAAGAATGTGTTATGCGAGGAGGATACATTTTGTTTCTGAAAGAGTATGAGTAATGATGAAGTGGTAGGGACGTTTCATTTCAATATTTAATTATTTTTGTATGGGATTTCCATTTCTTTGGTATTTATGAAAGAGTATTTCATGTTATATCAAACACTACAAGGACTATATCTTACAATGGATCTAGATTTATGGCCACTTTTAGATTTTATTTACTTGCACACATTGTAAATGGTTATGTATCTTGTAATCTAGCAATGTATTTGATTAATTATTTTTGATATGGTCCTATATATGTATAATAGCATTGGAAATAAATTTTCATTTAATCTTGTTATCATTGTTCATCTCAACTTGAAATCTTTCATTATCTGCTTGTTTTATATGGACTTACCATTTATTTGATGTTTTCATATATATGTAACTAATATATAATTTCTCAAGTTTCACATGAGACATCGATCCTTACTACAATAAAAAAAATACCATGATATCTTCATATACCCTTGACAATATAAAACAAACAATCAAATATGTCACCACCTTGATTTTTTATAATTGACATGTATCAATATGCATTGTTATTGCATTGACATGCAAATTTAAAGTATAATGTAGTTACACGTGTATGTGTAACTTATATGGGGTAAGAATCATTCATATGTCTCTAAAATGAAATATAATTGTCTTCCCTATAGTAACTTGTCTATAAATGTCAATATTATATTGCATTATTATATTTAGATATGATATTATATTGTTATATCAGCCACCTACTGTACAATATCATCTAAAATATATATTTTTTAAATTGTATATGTTGTCAATATGTTGTAGCTAGATTGTTAAAATTGATATAATTTCTCTATGCATTAATATATTTTAAACTCAATTTATTCTCTCCATTTAAGTTAAACTATTGTGCTAGGTTTAGTCACACATCATATGTGGAACCTGCTCAAAATTATATATATATATATATATATATATATATATATATATATATATATATATATATATATATATATATACATATATATATATATACATACATATATATACATATATATATATATACATATATATATATATATATATATATATATATATATATATGTATATATATATATATGTATATATATGTATGTATATATATATATATATATATATATATATATAATTCTCATCGACCCTTAACAATAATAAACATCCAAGCAAAGAACATGTGAACCTGTAACCTATGTACCCCTTTACGATTGGTGTAAATAATGTAAATATAAAATTTTCCTTGAATCTAGGATTGGTGTAGGATATTATATGTCCTCACCATCACCAACTAAATCACCTCATTGCACATAACATTAGGACATTATAATAAGGAACACACAACCTCATTTTCTATTGTCACCTCCACCATAAATATAAAACTAATTTTCTTAATTTTTCATGAAAAAAAGGTGAGATGGGGTTGGTGGTGATGGATTTCAAGTGACATAAAAATACCAAATTATACTCATTTAGTTCACAAAACTTTGTAGTTGCATGTCTAGTTATAAATTATATATGATAAATGTTTTCCATATGTCATCATAGAGAGAGAGAGTCTTGTCTTCCAAATTCTAATGTGTCTATCAATACTAATATTATATCACATTATTATATTAAATATAATATATTATTATATGGGATATTTTATATCGTATATCACCTAAAATACCTTGTCAATGCCCCTCACCATCACCCCATAATTTACCTATAAATATTTCACTATTTTCATGTTTTGTATAGCCTTACTATTGCTTTCAGTGGTCTAAATATGGAATTTTTTAATGTTTTAAAGCTATATGTAATTTATATATCTATAAATATATTATAAACATGGATAAATGGAAACTAAAAGATAGACGTGTGGACCTTAATGTATTGTCCTCATATCAGTGAAAGTGCAATGTTGATTTGAGCTACACATTGGATGTGGCTCTGTGATAAATAAAATAAATTTTCATGATGTCCTTGTCTACCATTGCCAATATAAAATGGAAAATAAAAGATGCCACCATCTTAAAAGTTTCAAAACTTGTATAATAAAATATATAATTTAAAAATATATAATAATAATATAATATAGTACTAATGGAAATTATTATATCATTTTTATAATACATATTAATAATAATAATATATTATAATATGTAAATATTATTGATATATTATATATTATATTAATTTTATAATATAATATTTGATTATACTATAATAATATAAAATTTATTATTACTTTATAAAACTTCTTATAGAATAAATGATGCAAATATTGAGGGAGGTCATGCGTCACACATAGCACTAGGGTCAATGGTTTCATTATATATTGTGGGTTTAGATAGATTATGATTTTTCATGTGTATAATATGTGGAAGGTTAACCAAATTAAATCAAAAAAAAAATCATTAAATAATCTAGGAAATATGAATAAAGACTTGCCAACATGTTTGAAAGCCTACTTTACAATGTACTGAATAACATGAGAGACATAATCAACATGGGAACTATATTCGTCAGTGGTAGAATTGTTAATGGTATTTTTCATACCATGATTGTAGATCAAACCATATATGTAAATAATTTGAGGATGGTGTGTGGCATATGCAAAACCTTTTAGGAAAAGCCTCTAATCCATAGACAATGTAGTAAAAAGAGATGATAAAATACATCTAAAAGGAGTTAGAGTGGGAAGATCACATGCCATGTGTTCATGATTATGTAAATAATTATATATATTATATAGTTGATAAGTTAATGGAAATCTCTATTTGTATAGTATGGTGTAGAAATATTCAAACTATTTAGAGTGAATCTATCTAATCCCATACACATTATTCACCTCAACTTTAATTTATATCATTCTTGATTGACTCTGAAATGGACATCGCCTTCTCATTTCTAAGGTATGAGTTTATAATGACATGTAATTTCATAATATAGTTCTATCCTCATAAAATATGAAGACTGAAGTCTCTGAGTGAATGAAATAGGTGAAATTTTTTATATTTTTGGTATTTCTAAGTAGATACAAATAACATGAAGCTATTTGAAAACTAGTTGCTTATTTGACAAGTATAATATTAATACTACAAATAGGTTAAAAGTGTAATATGAGAATCAATTCTCTATTTTAAAATAGTAGTATGAATAGAAATTATATTTTATTTGTAAAAAATGGTTTATTCCAGCAATAAATTACCAAAAATAATTATGGTTAGATGTTTATCAAGAGATAACCCTAGCCATTATGTCATTGAACCTCTAAAAGAGTTTTGTATCCTTTTTGAAGGAATTGAACTCAACATATCAAGGAAAGTGGAGGATTTATAAGGGGAAAAGTATGCAAAAGGGGTCCTAAGTGCATGACATGAATTTGAAACAAATATCTTCCCAAGCTATGTGGAAAGAAATAACACCCCCAACACATGTGGCAATAACTGACAAGTGCAAAAAACTTTAGATTTTTAGGTGGGATGTGAGACAAATCATAGTGAGATTTGTGCTATAGAGACGTATACAATGTAATTACAAGTATTTTTAAGTTTCTCTCTTATAGGATGGTCATTTTTATGCACAAGAGTGTGGCCAATAAAAACTATGCGGTTTTGATAGTGGATATAATATCCCTATTAATTAAAATAAAAACATAGATTTAGTTGGTATGGGAATATATCTCAAATTAATTTTTATATTGAGTTGCATTTTGAACAAAGGTTTGTGAAGAATATTGATTCAACTTATTTTTTTAATTATTTTCAAGAGATTACTATATATAATTATCATTACATTATGATCAAAGGCCATATTTCTCTATTTTTGGTCTTTCTAAGAATCTAGAAATAGCATTGAAGTTGTATGAAAAGTGGTTGCCATATTTTGCAAATAGAATATTAATACAATAGATTTGTTATGAGTGTAATCTGAGAATTAGAGCTCTATTTCTAATAATAAATGTATGAATATATATTATATTTTTTATGTAGAAATATTTTTATTACAATAACAAAATACCCGAAATGATTTTTATTTGATGTTCATCAATAGTTTACCCTATCCATAATCTCATTTAACCCCTGAAATATTTTTGTATCCTTTTTTGTGGAATTCCATTCAATATACTGGGGAAAGTGAAGCCTCGAGAAGGGTTTAAATATCTAAAAAGGCTCCTCACCATAAAAGATAAAGTCTAATTATTTTTTCTCTATTATCCTTTTTATCAAAATAGTACCTTCACAAGATATGTGGAAAATAATACAACTCCACACGTGGAAACAACTGAAAAGTGTGAAAAAAATTATGATTTTAGGTGGGATGTGAGATGAATCTTTGGGGGATTTATGGCATAGAGATGCTCAAAATGTAACTATGAGTCTTCTTAAGTTTCTCTCTTATAGGATGGTCATTTGTTATGTACGAAAGTGTGTCCACCAACAATCATGAGGTTTACGTAATGGATACAATTTTCCTATATAATTAAAAAAAAACAAAGATTGGGTTGGTACGTGAACTAGATCTCAAATTAATTTTTATGTTGAGTTGTATTTTGAAAAAAATGTTTGTGAAGAATGTTGAATCAACTTATGTTATATAATTATTTGTAAGTGATTTTTATATATAATTAACATTCCATTATGATCACATGCCATATTCCTTTATTTATGGTCTTCCTAAGAATATGGAAATTACATCCAAGCTATATGAAAATAGGTTACATATTTGACAAGTAGAATATTACTATAACATATAGGTATGAGTCCAATATGAGAATCAATGCTCTATTTGTAAAAATATAAGTATGAATATAAATTATATTTTTTATGTAAAAAGTGGTTTATTTCAACAAAAAATTACCCAAAATGATTTTTATTTGATGTTCATCAATAGATTACACTAGCCATTATGTTAATTAAGCTCTTAAATATTTTTGTATCCTTCTTTGAGGAATTCAATTAAACATATTGGGGAAAGTAGAGGTATGAAAAGGATTTAAATATGTAAAATGGGTCCCAAGTGTAGGAGATGAAGTCTACCTATTTTTACTCTATTATGTTTTCAAACAGAATAGTACCTTCCCAAGCTATATGTCAAATAATACCTACACACACATGCAAACAAATGACAAGTGCAAAAGAATTATGTTATTAGGTGGGATGTGAGATGAATCTTTGGTGGATTTGTGGCATAGAGATGCCTATACTGTAACTATGAGTCTTATTAAGTTTATGTCTTATAGGATGGTAATTTTTTATGTATGAAAGTGTGGTTACAAAAAAAACATGAGGTTGTGATAATGGATATAATTTGCCTAAATAATTAAACAAAATCATAGATTCATTTTTTATGGGAGCTAGATCTCATATTAATATTTACATTGAGTTACATTATGAAATTTTTTTTGTGAAGAATGTTGAATCAATTTATGTTATATATTTATTTCCAAGTGATTATTATATACAATTACCATTACTTATGATCAAATGTCATGTTTCTCTCTTGTTGGTCTTTTTAAGAAGATGGAAATGTCATTGAAGATGTATGAAAAATGTTTGAATATTTGACAATTAGAATGTTATTACAATAGATAGGATATGAGTGTAATCTGAGAATTAACGCTCTATTTTTAATAATAGTAGTATGAATACAAATTATATTTTTTTGGTAAAAGGTGCTTTATTTCAGTAAAAATTTACAAAAAATGAATTTTGTTTTATGTTCATCAATAGAGTATCCTAGCCATTATGTCATTTAACCCTTGAAAGAGTTTTGTATCCTTATTTGAGGAATTCAATTAAACATATTGGGGAAAGTAGAGGTATGAAAAGGATTTAAATATGTAAAATGGGTCCCAAGTGTAGGAGATGAAGTCTACCTATTTTTACTCTATTATGTTTTCAAACAGAATAGTACCTCCCCAAGCTATATGTCAAATAATACCTACACACACATGCAAACAAATGACAAGTGCAAAAGAATTATGTTATTAGGTGGGATGTGAGATGAATCTTTGGTGGATTTGTGGAATAGAGATGCCTATACTGTAACTATGAGTCTTATTAAGTTTATGTCTTATAGGATGGTAATTTTTTATGTATGAAAGTGTGGTTACAAAAAAAACATGAGGTTGTGATAATGGATATAATTTGCCTAAATAATTAAACAAAATCATAGATTCATTTTTTATGGGAGCTAGATCTCATATTAATATTTACATTGAGTTACATTATTAAATTTTTTTTGTGAAGAATGTTGAATCAATTTATGTTATATATTTATTTCCAAGTGATTATTATATACAATTACCATTACTTATGATCAAATGTCATGTTTCTCTCTTGTTGGTATTTTTAAGAAGATGGAAATGTCATTGAAGATGTATGAAAAATGTTTGAATATTTGACAATTAGAATGTTATTAAAATAGATAGGATATGAGTGTAATCTGAGAATTAACGCTCTATTTTTAATAATAGTAGTATGAATACAAATTATATTTTTTTGGTAAAAGGTGCTTTATTTCAGTAAAAATTTACAAAAAATGAATTTTGTTTTATGTTCATCAATAGAGTATCCTAGCCATTATGTCATTTAACCCTTGAAAGAGTTTTGTATCCTTCTTTGAGGAATTCAATTCAATAAATTAGGGAAAGTGGAGGCTTGAGAAGGTGTTAAATATGAAAAAGGGGTCCCAAGTAAAAGAGATAAAGTTTGCTTATTTTTACCTATTATGTTTTGGATTAGAATAATACCTTATAAAGTTATGTGGAAAATAATACCTCCCTACACATGGAGATAACTAACAAGGGAAAAAAAACTTAGGCTTCTAGGTGGGATGTGAGACAAATCCTTTTAGGATTTGTGGCATAGAGATTATTGTAATGTAACTATGAGTCTTCTTAATTTTTTTATCTTATAAGATATCCATTTATTATGTTTTAAAGTGTGTCTATGAATAGGTATGAGGTTTTGATAATGGATACAGTTTATCTAAATAATTTGACAACACCCTAGATTCAGTTGGTATGGGAACTAGATCTCAAATTAATTTTTATGTTGAGTTTCATTGTGAACAAAATTTTGTAAAAAATGTTGAATAAACATATATTATATAATTATTTCAACCTATGTTATATATTTATTTCCATGTGATTATTATATGTAATTACCATTTCATTATGATCAAAGGCCATATTTCTCTATCTTTGGTATTTATAAGTAGATATAAATAACGTCAAAGCTCAATGAAAATTGGTTACATATTTCACAATTAGAATATTAATAAAATAGATAGGCTATTATTGTAATATGAGAATCAATTCTCTATTTGTAAAAATAGTAGTATTAATAGAAAATATGTTTTAATTGTAAAAATCAGTTTATTATAGCAAAAAATTACCCGAAATAATTTTTATTTAATGTTCATCAGCGGATTACCCTATCCGTTATGTCATTTAACCACATAAAAGTGTTTTGTATCCTTATATGATAATTATATTCAACAAATTATGGAATGTAGAGCCCTGAGAAGGGGTTAAATATGCAAAAAGGGTCCCAAGTGCAAGAGATGAAGTTTGCCTATTTTCTCTAGAATATGTTTTCAATCATAATAGTAGCTTCACAAGATATGTGGAAAATAATACCTCCCCACACATGGAAACATCAGAAAAGTTAAAAAAAAATTAGGTTTTCAGGCAGAATATGAGATGAATCTTTGAGGGATTTATGGCGTAGAGATGCCTTGCAATGTAACTATGAGTCTTTTTAAGTTTCTCACTTATAGGATGGTAATTTTTTATCTACAAAAGTGTGGCCACCAAAATGATGAGGTTTATATAATGAATATAATTTTCCTAAATAATTTTTTAAAAAAAATTGGGTTGGTATGGGAACTGGATCTCAAACTAATTTTTATTTTGAGTTGCATTGTGAACAGAATTTTGTGAAGAATGTTGAATCATCTTATGTTATATAATTATTTCCAAGTGATTATTGTATATAATCACCATTAAATTATGATCAAAGGACACATTTCTCTATTTTTAGTCTTTATAAGAAGATGGAAATAACATCAAAGTTGTATGAAAATTGGTTGCATATTTGACAAGTAGAATATTACTATAATAGATAGGTTATGAGTGTAATATAAGAATCAATGGTCTATTTCTAAAAATAGTAGTATGAATAAAAATTATATTTTATTGGTAAAAATTAGTTTAATCTAGCAAAACATTACCCAAAATGATTTTCATTTGATGTTCATCAACAAATTACAATATCTTTTATGTCATTTGACCATTGAAAGAGATTATTATTCCTTTTTGAGGAATTCAATTTTATAGATAGTGGAAAGTAGAGGCTCAATAAGGGGTTATATATGCAAAATGGGTCCTCTTTATCTATTATGTTTTCAATAAGCATAGTACCTTCCCAAGCTATATGGAAAATAATACCTCCCCACACATGGAAACATATGACAAGTGCAAAACACTTTAGTTTTTTAGGTAGGATGTGAGACAAATCTTAGGGGGATTTATAGCATATAAATCCATACAATGTAACTATGATTATTCATATCTTTATCTCTAATAAGATGGTCATTTTTATGTATAAAAGTGTGTCTTCCAACAAGCATGAGGTTTTGATAATGGATATAATTTGTCTTAATAATTAAAGAAAAACCTAGATTGGGTTAGTATGAGAAGAAGATATCAATTTAATTTTTATGTTGAGTTGCATTATGAAAAAAAGTTTGTGAATAATGTTGAATCAAATTATGTTATATAATTATTTCCAAGTGATTATTATATATAATTACCATTCCATTATGATCAAAGTCCACATTCTTCTATTTTTTTATCTTTTTAAGTAGATTGAAATAGCATCAAAGATAAATATAAATTGATTGCATATTTTAAAATGAAAGTATTACTATAACAGATAGGTTATTAGTGTAACCTAAGACTCAATGCTCTATTTGATAAAATAGTAGTGTGAATAAAATTTATATTTTGTTTGTAAAAAGTAGTTTATTGTAGAAAAAAATTAATCAAAATGATTTTATTTTGATGTTCATCAAATATTACCCTAGCTATTATTTCATTTAAATCCTATAATAATTTTGTATCCAACTTTGAGGAATTCAATTTAAAAAATTAGGGAAAATGGAGGCTTAATAAGAGTTAAATATACAAAAGGGGTCCCAAGTGCAGAAGATGACATCTGCCTATTTTTTCACAATTAGGTTTTCAAATAGAACAATACTATCCTAAGCTATGTAGCAAATAATACTTCCCCACATGTGGAAACAACTGACAAGTGCCAAAAACATTATGTTTTTAGATCAGATTTCAGAAGAATCTTTGGGGGATTTGTGGTATAAATATGCCTACAATGTAACTATGAGCTTCTTAAGTTTCTCTCATATAGAATGGTCATATGTTATGTATGAAAGTATGGACACCAACAAGCATGAGGTTTTGATTATGGATATGTTTTCACTAAATAATTAAACAAAATCCTAGATTGGGTTGGTATGGGAGCGAGAACTCAAATTAATTTTTACATTGAGTTCCATTGTGAACAAAATTTCGTGAATAATGTTGAACCAACTTATGTTATAAAATTATTTAAAAGTGATTATTATATATAATTACCATTACATTATTATTAAGTGCCATATTTCCATATTTTTGGTCTTTCGAAGAAGATGTAAATAGCATCAAATCTATATGAAAATTGGTTGAATATTTGATAATTAGAATATTACTATAACATATAGGTTATGAGCATAATATGATAATAAATGATCTATTTGTAAAAAAATAGTATGAATATAAATTATATTTTTTTTGTTAAATCCATTTATCGCAGCAGTAAATTATCTAAAATACCTTTGATTTGATGTTCATCAATAGATTACCCTATCCATTATGTCATTTAACCCATGAAAGAGTTTTGTATCCTTCTTTGAGGAATTAAATTCACTATATCAACAAAAGCAGAGGCTTTGGAAGGGGTTAAATATGTCAAAGGGGTCCCAAGCACAAGTTACGAAGTATTACTATTTTTTATTTATTATGTTTTTTTATCAAAATAGTACCTTCCCAAGCTATATGGCAAATAATTCCTACCCACAAATGGAATAACTAACAAGTTAAAAAACTTTTTTTTTTTTTTATGGGATGTGAGATGAATCTTTGGGGGATTTGTGCCATAGAGATGCCTACAATGTAACTATGAGTATTCTTAAGTTTTTATCTTATAAGATGATCATTGGTAATGTAAGAAAGTGTGTCAACCAAAAAGCATGACGTTTTTATCATGGATACAATTTTTTTAAATAATTAAACAAAACCATAGATTGGGTTGGTATGAGAACTATATGTCATATTAATTTTTATGTTTAGTTGCATTGTGAACAAAAGTTTGTGAATAATGTTGATTCAACTTATGCTATGTAATTATTTCCAAGTGATTATTATATATAGTTACCATCTCATTATGATCAAAGTCCATATTTCTTTATTTTCATTTTTTATATGTGGATGGAAATAACATCAAATCTCTATGAAAATTGGTTACATATTTAACAAGTACAATATCACTAAAACAAATATGTTATTAGTGTAATTTGAGAATCAATGCTCTATTTGTAAAAATAGTAGTGAGAATATAAATTATATTTTGTTTGTAAAATACAATTTATTGCATCAATAAATTACCCAAAATGATTTTGGTTTAATGCTTATGTATAAATTTCCCTATCCGTTATGGCATTTAACTCCTGAAAGAGTTTTTTATCCTTCGTTGAGGATTTCAATTCAAAAAATCAAGGAAAGTGGAGGCCTGAAAAGGGGTGAAATATGAAAAAGAGGTCCCAATCACAAGAGATGAATTCTACCTAGTTTATATCTATTATATTTTCAATGAGAATAGTACCTTCCCAAGATATGCAGGGAATAATACTTCCCACACGTGGCAATAAATGACAAGTGCAAAAAGCTTTAGGTTTTTAGGTGAGATGCGACAGGAATCTTCGAGGGATTTGTGTCATAGAGATGATTTAAATGTAATTTTGATTCTTCTTAAGTTTATCTCTAATAGGATGGTCATTTTCTACGTATGAAAGTGTAGAAACCAATAAACATGAGGTTTTGATAATGGATATGATTTCATTTAATAGTTAAATAAAAACCTAGATTAGGTTACTGAGAGAACTAGATCTCAAATTATTTTTGACATTGATTTGTAATGTAAATAAAAATTTGTGAATAATGTTGAATCAACTTATGTTATATAATTATTACCAAGTGATTATTATATATAATTACCAATACATTATGATCAACAGCCATATCTCTTTGTGTTTGGTCTTTATAAGAAGATGTGAATAATATTGAATCTATATGAAAAATGGTTTCATATTTGACAAGTAGAATTTTAATACAAAAGATAGGTTATGATTTTAATCTAAGAATTAATGCTCTATTTATAAAAATAGAATTGTGAACAAAAATTATATTTTGTTTGTAAAAATTGGTTTGTTGCAATAGTAAATTATCAAAAATAATTTTTTGTGATGTTCATTAGCAGATTACCCAAGCCATTATGTCATTTAACCCATAAAATAATTTTATATCCTTATTTAAGGAATTTAATTCAAAATATTGGAGAAAGTAGAGGCTCAGGAAGGGATTAAATATTCAAAAGTGGCCCCAATCATAAGAGACAAAGTCTGCCAATTTTTATCTATTATGATTTTGATCAAAATAGTACCTTATCAACCTATGTGGAAAATAATACCTCCCCACACATGGAAATAGCTAACAAGTGCCAAAATTATTAGGTTTTTAGGTATAATGTGAGACAATATTTGGGTGATTTGTGGCATATATATTCCTAATATGTAACTATGGGTCTTTTTAATTTTATTTCTTTTAGGATGGTCATTTATTATGTATGAAGATGTGTCCATCAACAAGAATGAGTTTTTTATAATGGATACAATTTACCTAAATAGTTAAACAAAAACCTAGATTTGGTTGGTATGGGAACTAGGTCCCAAATTAGTTGTTAGGTTGAGTTGTATTGTGAATAAAACTTTGTGAAGAATGTTGACTTAAATTATGTTATATAATTATTTATAAGTGATTATTATATATAATTAGCATTATATTATGATCAAAGACCATATTTGTCTATTTTTGGTCTTTCTAAGAAGATGGAAACAACATCGAAGCTATCTAAAAACTAGTTGCATATTCAACAAGTAAAATATTATTAAAACAAATAGGTTATGAGTGTAATCTTAGAATAAATTCTCTATTTGTAAAAATAGCAGTATTAATAGAAAATATATTTTGTTTGTAAGAAGTCATTTATTGCAACACCAAATTACAATTTTTTATTTTTTATGTTCATCATTGTATTACACTAACCATTATGTCATTTAACCCCTAAAAGATTTTTGTATCTTTTTTAGAGGAGTTAAATTCATTAAATAGGGGAAAGCAGAGGCTCAAAAAGGGATAAAATATGCAAAAGGTGTCCCAAATGTAAGAGATGAAGTCTGATTATTTTTTATCTATTATGTTTTGATCAAAATAGTACCTTCCCAAGATATGTGGTAAATAATACCTCCCCACACATGGAAACAACTGAAAAGAGCAAAAAACTTTAGGTTTTTAGGTGGGATGTGAGAGGAATATTTTGGGGATTTGTGGCATAGAGATTCTTGCAATGTAACTATGATTCTTCTTAAGTTTATCTCTAATAAGATTGTCATTTATTATGTACAGAGGTGTGTCCACTAATAAGCATGAGGTTTTGAAAATGGATATAATTTGTGTAAATAATTAAACAAAATCCTAGATTCGGGTGGTATGAGAATGAGGTCCCAAATTAAATTTTCGGTTGAGTTGCATTATGAACAAATATTTGTGAAGAATGTTGAATCAAATTATGTTATATAATTATTTATTAGTGATTATTATATAAAAATACCATTACATTATGATCAAAGTCCATATTTGTGTATTTTTAGTCTTTCTAAGAAGATGAAAATTACATCGAAGATGTATGAAAATTAGTTGCGTATTTGTGAAGTAGAATATTACTTCAACAGATATGTTATGAGTGTAATTTGAGAATCAATGCTCTATTTGTAAAAATAATAACATCAATATAATTTTTTTTCTAAAATGTCCTTTATTGAAACAATAAATTACCAAAAATGATTTTCTTTTGATGCTCATCAATAGATTACACTAGCCATTATGTCATTTAACACCTAAAAGCATTTTTAATCCTTTTTTGAGGAGTTTAATTCAACAAATCAAGGAATGTAGAGGCTCAAGAATGGGTTAAGTATGCAAAAAAGGGTCCCAAGTCCAAGAGATGAAGTCTGACTATTTTTTCTCTATTATGTTTTTGATCAAAATAGTACCTTCCCAAAACTATGTGGCAAAAAATACCTCCCCACACATGGAAACAACTAAAAAGTGCAAAAAAATTTAGGTTTTTATGCAAGATGTGAGATGAATCTTTCAAGTATTTATGGCATAGAGATCGCTGAAATATAACTATGATTATTTTTAAGTTTATCTCTTATAAGATGGTCATTTACTATGTATGAAGTTTTGTCCACCCAAAAACATGAGGTTTTGTTAATGGATATAATTTATCTAAATGATTAAGCAAAAAATTAGATTAGTTTGGTATGGTAAATAGATATTAATTTAATATTTATGTCGAGTTGCATTGTGAAGAATGTTGAATCAACTTATGTTATATATTTATTTCCAAGTGATTATTATATATAATTACAATTCCAATATGATCAAAAGCCATAATTTTCTTTATTTTTGGTCTTAGTAAGTAGATGGAAATAGAATCAAAGCTATATGAAAATTGTTTGCATATTTGACAAGTAAAATATTACTACAAAATATAGGTTATTAGTGTAATATTAGAATCAATGCTCTATTTGTAAATATAGTAGTATGAATAGAAATTATATTTTTTTTGTAAAAAAAGTTTACTGTTACAAAAAATTAAACAATATGATTTTGGTTTGATATTCATCAGTATATTACCCTTGAAATTATGTCATTTAACCCCTAAAAGAGTATTATATCCTTCATTGATGAACTCAATTCAATAAATCAGGGGAAGTGAAGGCCTGAGAAGTAGTTAAATATTCAAGAGGGGTCCCAAGTGCAAGAGATGAAGTTTTCCTATTTTTTATCTATTACATTTTTTATTAGAATAATACCTTCCTAATCTATGTGGAAAATAATACCTCCCTACATGTGGAAACAACTGACAAGTGCAAAAACTTTAGGGTTTTAGGTGGGATGTGAGATGTATCTTTGGTGTATTTATGGCATAAATATGATTGTAATGTAACTATGAGTCTTCTCAAGTTTCTCTCTTATAGGAAAGTTAATTATTATGTAAGAAAGTGTGTCCACCAATAAGAATGAGTATTTTATAATGGATATAATTTTTGTAAATAATTAAATAAAAACCTAGATTGGGTTGGTATGGGAACTAGATCTCAAATTATGTTTTAAGTCGAGTTCCATCAAGAATAAAAGTTTGTGAAGGATGTTATATCAAATTATCATATCTAATAATTTCCAAGTGATTATTATATATAATTACCATTATATTATGATAAAAGCCCATATTTCCCTATCTTAAATCTTAGACAAGAATTAAATTAAACATAAATGAAATTGAAGAATGGTTAAATTGGAGATCAAATTTGATAATCAAAGGAAAAAAAAAACAAGATGTGATATCAAATTAAGAAAAATATTCCTCTAGGATATGAGCATCAAGGCATAAAAATGGATCAAATACACTGATAAGAGAATAAATAATGTTTTTCACATATGGATATTGCATCTTCTTTTGTTTCTTTATATCCTAAAAATTGATTACGAATGTTTATGTGTCATTAATAATTTTTATTGCTTCTATAATAGCGTAAATTTTAGTGGCTATTCTTCATTAATAAATAAATATCTTGGTTTTATAAATTTCCATTTGCCTATTTTAGTGTGTGTTATAAAATGTGGATTCACCTAAATTATATAGGTGTAAGTTAGTATTCCTTGTTGGATTGCCTACTATTGAAAATAACTTTCATGCATATAAATATAATCAACCACTTCCTCTAAATTAAATATGAACTTACTTTCCATTATATGTAAAATATAATCATTTAAAGACTAATTGTATAAATAATATTAATAAAGCTACCATCCATTTGTGAGTTTTTTGTATAATCGCACATAACCATACCTTATATAACAAGTTATGTTTCGCATGTCCATTCATCTACACACTTAAACATCATCTATTAACTTTCACTAAACATTTGAAACACATAAAAATTCACCAAAAAAAATCCAAGTTCATTTCTATATGTGGCACTAAAATTTACCATGCTTTATAAAACATAAATCCCATCCTAAGAACACATATTTATAGTCTTCACGTTGAGTAAGTGCTTAAAAAGTTAAGCATATTACTATGTATAGGATTTATAATTTTAGTTTTAATTAAGAATTAATATATTTTTTTTCTATGTCTCATTGTGTATAAACTAGTAATATGATTTTTTAGAGTCTTTCATTTAGCTTCACTCAACCTTAATTTAATTAAATGCAATCTTATACCACATATAAAGCTACTAATATATCACTAAAAATTATTAAGATGTATTCACATTTTTTTTAAATAAAATTAATTAATAGTTATATTGGATTTTAATGTATGGATCATATTTATAATGTATTTAATTAAAATTATAATTAACGTATACTTCTTCTTTCAAACATTATCATTATATTGATGTTCCCATGAAAGCTATTGTTGTCAAGTTTTGGTATTTTATAAAATATGAGTTTGTCATGGATGAGAATGGAACGTACCCACACACACCCACACACACCCACACACACAAAGAGAGTTATAAAATTAATAAATTATAAAGATTTTTTTTTGCTCATAAATTAAATAAATCAATTTTATATTTAAAATGTCTAATATGTCATATTTTTAAACCCTTTAATAGATGGAATTCAATATTTAAATGATGATATCTTGTGTTATCTTTATGTTATTTAATGTAGAAGATTTTAAGATATAATAGAAGGGGTTTATTGTTGGTAATAGAACATTATCTCATAATTTTTAAGAATATGAGGCAATAATACAATGGAATGAGTCTTACCTAAAGTTGTAAGTGTAAAAACTCTTATTTAACTCCAATAACGAAGTTATTTTTAACCAAAATAAATTTGACTATAACTTTACAATAGCCTATCTGATACCACTATGTTCTAGTGCTAAAATTCCATACCTTTCCATTGTGTCATGCATAATAATATATATAATCATTACTTATTCAAGGCTTACTATTTTCAAATTATAATAAAACATGATAAAATAATTTTTTGAAAATCATGTTCCCAAAAAAATCACAAGGTGCATGATATTATAGTTCACTAGTCCAAGTTGATCAACAACCCTTGGGAAAATAGATATTATATAAATTTACACATATATTAATATTTTTCATAATTAAATATTTTACTAATTTTAACTATGTTATATTCTCAATTTCTCTTCTAATAAATGGTTGTGTTTTTTATTTATTTATTACTGATATTTAAATAAAATCCATTATTGATATAATGTTTGTTTCTCATTTTCCTCTTTGAATATAGTGTCTAGTTATAAAATAATTATAATTTTAAGGTCACATGTGTGTTATGATGTAATTTATATGTTTATTATTTTTATTGATGTGAAATGGATTAAAATTCAGAGTATATTTCTTCATTATCTAGCACAATTATTTTAATCAATTCATATTAGTGTGTTAGGTTTTAATCAACTTACAACTTTTAAAAAAAAATCATTAGGATTTTATTAGAATTTGTGAGAAGCCATTGAAATAGAGGAGGCATGACTTATTTAAAATAATATGTGAATTTAAATATATAGTTTAATTATGTAAATTGAAATTAATCTTCTTAATATATATTTATCAAATTAAATTTCATGGAAGGGATAATACATGTTGTACTTATCGAATCAAACTATTAAGGATGAGCCTTAGGGATTTTCCCTTGCCTAGTTTCAACAATCAATGTAGAAAAAATACAAATATATAAATGTCCACAAACATAATGCATACATCTTCTAATTATCCAAAAAAAATTAGTTAGGATTCATATCTAGTAACATAGGTAAGATACAAATGCATGCAAAACTAGATAAATATAGATTTTGTATGTGCTATGACATAAATTTAAATTTTAGGTGTAGACACAAGTATGTTTAGACATATGTCATTAAAATGGAATTCATGTTAGATATGAAGGAGATAAGTTGTGTTGTAGTGAATGTTAAACATTTTATATATTTTCAATGATCCTAACTAGTTTAGTTTTATGTGATAGCTTGTGCAACTTACATCTAATGTTTCTCAAAATTATTAGAAGTAGGTAGAAAAATAAATTTCCAAAATTTATGGGGTTAATAATGTGAACATTGTTAAATATTAGGAGAGCATCCTTCACATAATGATATCATATGGAAACATAAATTTGTATAAGGATCATTTTAGTGAAGGTCCACCTATAATTATGGTTTAGATATGTGTTTGTTTTGTTTGTGAATAGTTAAAATTAAAATTCAATTTCCAAAAAACGGTTGAGATTTTTTGAATTTCTATGTATCATTCAATTGTTTAATTTTTAAAAATCCATGAAAAAAATAATTTTGGAGGAGTAAATTTATGATATGGAAGAAGATATAAATGATGCAAAGATGAGAATGATAGTGTAGAGGAGTTGTGGCATGAATATGATTGTGAGATTTTTGATAAATTAGTCATTTTCATCACTGACATACAAATTTTCTATTACTAACTTTATTTAATTAAAAAATTTAATTCCTAACAATAATTTTTTAACTCGATTATGAAAATTGATGATAATGAGTTTAGTGATGAATGTGACTTGAAAAAAAATTGAGTCAGCCCAAGACCATTGTTGTAAATGGAGTGAAATAAGGTTATCCTCTTCATGACATGATAAAATTGGATGAATAGCCCATTTTTAGTTTGATCCCATTTAAGGAATTAAATAAATTTAAAAAAATATTGCATATGGAACATTAACTATCATCCAAATAAGATGCAAAGAGAAATGGTGTATAAAATGTGATGGTGGTTAAGAATATAAATAAGGACAAATATATAGTAGCTTTTCTATTCAAAAAAGCATTAATATTTCCCTCATTATACTCATGAAATTATATAACTACTAATGTTCCCACAATAGTTGTAAATAAAAATTTAAGAGGGGTAAATTCAAAATAAGGACACTCCTATGATGTCATGGCCTACCATAAAACTAAAGAAAAGAAACTATCACCAAACAAAAATTTCTAAAGGAAAATATAGTTATGTACTTACTATGATCTATATATCCATGGGTTTGAATTATCTAAGCTGAAATATTCTTATTTAATATATTTTTTATATTATTTTATGTCTTATTAATTCATTTTATTTAATAATAGATGCAATTCCTAGAATTCCTAGCAATTGATGATCCCCCTTCATAGGTATTGGAGATAGTAGATGGGTAGTACGAACAAAATATAATACATTATATTCCCTTTTTTTTATATATAATTTTATTTTATTTTAATTTTGATAAACTATTGTATATGTTTTATTTCATTTTTAAAAAAAACCTCTCTATTAGGTATGGAGATGTAACCCAACTTCTTTGAGATAATAACTAATGTTAGTTTATAAAGTGTTTGGTCAAATAATTATGAAAACTTATTAATAATACATGCAAATTCAACTCCAAATGGAAAACCAAATTCAAACCTATAGGATATTAATATTTTATGATATAATTTATTTAGAAGGGAAAATTTTGTTAAATAAATGGCTTCCCTAAGGTTGTTTAAAAACTCTCTTCATGAAATAGGTTTAGAGGAGAATGTTTTTTTTGTTTGGGAATGGAAATGTATTCTTTAATATGTTTAAGAATTCATCTATTTGGGATACTTCAATTAGAATCAGAAACCCTTATGTACAATTTGATAAAATCATGGAGGTCGGAGTTCAATGGAAGAGGGGTGGAAGCGGTGGATTGAATAAATAAAAAAAAATGTAACAAGGTTTATTATTGTGTCAAACACATATTTGTAAACTCTTGTTCATGTTGATAAATTTTTATGATGTGACAAATTTTTGAATTATGTTTACTTATAATTTTAGTTAATTGAAATTTGTTCTAAGATTAATAATGGAAATTTTTTGAGATTATAGTTTTCATCGCATCTTCTAATTATTAATATGTTTATAATTATATTTTTAGATTTCATTTCCATAGTTTCAAATTATGTTGGTTCTACATACATTGTAATTTAGTTTACAATTTAATTTTTTCTACTTATTAAGATTTTAGTTTGGAATTTTGTAATGAGGAAACTTTATATTCAAGTTGGTTCTAGATAGTTTTTTAAGGCTTAGTTTTATGGTTTATGTTTTACATTTAATCATTAGCATTGTTGGTTCATTATGTTTCTCTTTTTTGTTTAGTTCATAAGTTTTATTATTTAATACTAATTACCATGAAAATTTGTATTGATTGGTTGGATACACTATGTAAATATAGTCATTAGTAAGTTTGTAGTGAATAATGAAATATTGCATACAATATTTGAAAAATAACAAGTTATATTTTCAATATTTTTGGCATGGATATTGAAATAATTAAGGTTTGTATTTGAAAACACACTTTAAATTATGTGATTATATTTGAACACACACTTTACATAATGTGCATGTGTGGAATAGGTCATCTTATTTATTGGGTTTAAAATTTAAAATAATATAAGTAGTTTGTGAAAGACCAAACAAAATGGAAAAATAAACCATTGAGATCAATACAACAATAGGTATCTTGAGAAACAAAAATTCTACCCAATATTTGACATGTAGTTTTTATTCCTTAATAGTGAGTTATCAGTTAGTTCGTTAATTAATTTTATTTGCTTCATGAATTTTATTAGGTAATATTGGTCGACATAAAAATATATATAGAGCCCTAGTTTCATTCATAGTAAGTCAAGCCATTAGAATTATGTAATTGAATAATTAAATCTTCCATATAGTATGTGAAGAATACCATTTTTTTATTTCAAGGAAAAAATGGCATTGATATTGAATTAATTGGTTGTTGATGAATTAATAAAGTTTGCATGTTTCAAAAAATAAGGGTATTTTTTAAAGAATAACATGAATAATAAATTAATGACTTACATAGGTATGTGGATTTGGTAATTTTTTTTGACTTTTCCCTACTCAAACTCACCACTTAATAGTTTCTTATTTGCATTTATGAGGAATAATTATTGATTTGTAGAAAATATAATTATTTATTTATTAAATTTATGAATTTATAAATTTATATGGTCTATGCTTTCAAAAATCAATGTAGTTTTTACATTATACATAATCATTGTTCCTCCTCCACAAAAAAAAAATTAATATTTTTTCTTATTATCTTGCATTCTAAAATTCTTAATATTTTGAGGGGTATTAATGATGTTCAACAAGGGTTTAAAGGGATACATAAAATTCACACCATATTGCTTTAAATTATGTGTTTCCAATAACATTTGAAATAAAATAAGGCATGAAGATCTAAATGAGAAGAATCTATAAGCTTATATTTGTTTTAGTAGATCCCAAAATTATGTTTTATGACTTAGAATTATTTTTTGAATGGAAAATTAAAAAATTAAATTGGATTATGAAACCCTTAATATTTTGATAGGTTTTCGTGATGTGCAATGATGATTTTTATGGGATATCTACTAATAGGTATCGATATTATGTTACTAAAAAGAATCATTAGTAGGTTAAATAAGACATTATTCTTCATTTTCGTACAGTTAAATATAGTTTTTGTTATAGGTTATCATTTCATATGGAAATTTATATGGGAATGATACATAGTACATGTTTACCGAGTTTCTTGATATTATGTTGACTTTAATGATTGAAATGAGATTTATGTGGTTCAATTATCATATCTATTTTAGATTTTAACAAAATTTGATTGGTATTTAATAACTATATTACATTCAATAATATGAGATGCTCCATAGAGGCACATAATGAAATGTGTGAGTTTGACAGGTTTGTTACCAGTGTGAAAATTTTTGGGTATTAAAAATAATGTGTCAAAGGATTTTTATAATTTTCTTACTTTGATGTGGTGGTCAATTATTAAATATTTTATTTTTATTGGTGACTTTTTATAAATTTGAGACACCATGAAAAACTTTACATGAATTTATGAAAGAGGGAAATGAGATTATTATCTACAATCATATGTTTATTCTTTGTAAGCATTCCATTGTCTGATGACCCCCTCACAATGTTATTTTGTTATTTGTCTAAGTTCATTAAACAAATAAATAAGGTTATTCACTATAATAATATTTTTTTACCTGAAATCATTATTCGGTAAGTTTAAATATCTAAGGACTCTTTATTTTTCTACCCAATGACTTTCTTTATGTTATTCCATGAATTGAGAAAGAATGCCAACAATGAAATAAATATCTAGTCTATTTTTGGTCTCATAGATCAGACTTATAATGAATTTAATTTATTTCATAACATATGTTAAATATATCATTTGTTTTGATACCATTTTCATATTTTTTCCATGGGTATACTAAGAGGATCAAAATATGTCATTCCAATTTCTCTCTTAATTTCCCAATATATATTTTTTGAGTGATGAATATATACTTTTATTTTTGAATAAGATCAATAACCAAATAGTAATGACAATAACATAGGTATGCTGTTTCAAATAACTTAATCTACTATGATTTTATTTTTAAGTGTATCTCTCATTATTTCATGTGATGACTAGGTCATCCACATATACCACTGTAGAGAGGATTACAAAGTAAGTTAGTGAAGAATTAGTCCATAAACAATGAAACATGTATAAATAACTAACTAACCAAGTCTATCTATTCCAATGATAATAAAAAAGGATAGCAAGAAACAAATGAAAGATAGAAATACCATATTACCTTACCAAATGGATTCATCATACCCATGTGGATGAAAAACATGTTCTCCCTTGATCAAGCATCCTTGTCTTTGTCAACAATGATGGCAATCTCCTTCAATGCCTCAAGAGCGCTCCATATAACCTAGGCTCTTGGTTGTAAATAACTAAACTAGCCTATCAATGAAGATTTGTGGAAATAATTTAGCATTATAACTTTGAAATATTCTAGCTTTGAAGATATTTGATCATAATAACCTTATACCAAAATAGCTCAAAAATGATGTTCATAGCATGTCTATTTATACAGTATTAAGATTGGTCAGGATCAACCTAAACCATCCATCTTGAGATGAAGATGTATGGTTGAGGATAATCCTAATTTTGGAAATAAATCCATAATTATCTTCATTATGACCTTGGAAGAAGGGGCATTGAAGAGGCATAGGAGGCATTAATTAGGCAAGGGTGACCCATAATCTTGATATTTAATGCACTTATAGTTTGATGGATGCCATGCCATAGATGATCTCACTAAGTGATGCAGATAATAAGAATCAATTTTCAAAAATAAATATTCAAAAACTCTAATGGAAAATCCATTTAAGCTCTTAATTTGGATTAATTAGCCTTCGAAAAGGTTAATCAATATTTGTGTAATTATTTAAAAACTGGTCCTCAATTAATGAAAATGGTTAGAAAGACATATTATTGGGTCATAGTTTCACTGGAGGGGAATTAGAAGGTGACGTTAGATGCGTTAAAACCATATTCCCATTTAAGATGTTTCTAACACCAAATAACAAAGTTACATGATGTGTACCAATGAATTGGAAGAAAAGAATGATCCAGAATACTAAATTGTGAAATCATCATTTTGACTCAAAATGATCTGATCAAATTTAGTTAGACCATAAAATGCATCACCCTATTTAGGGATACTTTGACCTAAATTAGCACTTGTAAGTGACAAGTTCAAACCATTTAGGGTTTTTTTATGTATTTTGACATAAAATGTACATTTGAGTGTAATTCGAGTAAGATTGACAATTTCAATAGAAATGGTGCTAAGAATTGGATATATACATTTTACCCCTATTTGAGAAGGTGTAACAAGACATTCAGGTAAACCAAAATATTTTTAACATAGAAGAGTTGTCAATAAGAAATTGGAATAGACCCATGATTCCCCCTCAAGAGGACATATTAGGATGAAAGAGAAGGATGAAATCTCAGAAAGAGAGATAAAGTGAGAGATTAACCCATGGAATAGATCACATTCAGATGAGCTAATGCTTGCACATGTGATTACCATCAATGATCAAAATATAATGAGTGGTAAAATAGGCCCCAGAGATGGGGGGAATGGGAAAGATATAATACATAAATGTAAAGGACAAAAGGTAAATGCACCTAATTTGAGAGTACAAGTTGCACACTTACAACATTGATCAAGCCTGAGACAAGTTACAGATTAAAATATTTCCATCATGTGATTTAATGTGGAGATCTTGGAAATTAGAAGAAAATATATAATTTTCTACTTTAGGAAGGGAATCACCATTAGAATGGGGTCTCTAAAGAGAATATAATAAGAAGTACTCTCATAGAGCAAATTTGATCATGATAAAATAGTTTTACCCCAGTAGGGTGAATCTTGATCATTGATAAAGAATAAAGAATGATTTTTCCCTGTAGATCTAATTTTATTCAAACATGGTTTAGATGTTGTGCCCCAACATGGGTGAATGACAAGAAAAATAGCTCAAGAATATAAATAAAAAGATAGGTTAAAATGAGCAGGCAAAAACATACATGTGATGGTGTAATGGCTTAGAAATCCATATAAAACCAAGCATATGAGAATTTAAAAAGTGATTAGAGATATGAAAAGATGAATGCAGATATTCGTGCTAATAAAATTTGAGTGTTACTTACACAGTTCCATGGACTCACGTTCTAACATGAACTTTAGGCCAATGTAGTTCACCCAAGTTTGGGAGAAAATGGAATGAAGAATGATGAAAAATGACCAATAATTATTAGACTCACAATGTATGTGAAGAGATGCACATCAAAGCTTAGACAAAGAAGCCTAAAATGCATGCGACCTAGAATCCTAATTCCATATCATGAGCCTAGGTTTTGGAAAGTGTTCTTAACAATTATCCATCAGAGCTGATGTTGATGATTAAGAAATTGAGACCTGAGCACAAAGTGCTTTCTATAGTAAAATAAAATAGGCATCATAAGTATGAATAACTTAGAATGACATAAAATTATGATTTAACTGAGCTAGTTAAAATGTGAATACCTATAGCTAAGGATAATGATAAAACAATGACCAAAACTAGAGTTACAATGATTTACATCTAAACAAAAAAGCAAAGACAAAGAAAAAGAAAAATATAACTGAATCTATCTTGAAATCAAGATATGATCTGAAGTAGGAACAAATATGTTTAAAAATAAAAGGAAAGAAGATCTTAACGACATAAGGCCAAGATATGAAGAATCAAGATCCATGTAGACCATCAATGCATTCTTCAACATAAAAGAGAAAAGTAAAATCAAATAGAAAAACATGACACCAACAACAATCAAATAAACATGGTCCAAGAACAACGTAATAACATAAGATCAATATATAAACAATCAAGACCAATGTCAATCATTAAGATGTTATGAAACACAAAAGAGCTAAGTAAAAAATAATCAAGGAAACACAAGACCAAAATGAGCTAAGAAATAATAAAAGGAGAAAAGTAAAAGAAATAATAGGAGAGGTATGAAAGTACAAGAAAACATCAATAAAATAGAATAAAACACCAAGAGGACTCAAATAGATAAACATATTTAAATAACTAAGTTAGTTTGGTTTAAAGATAAATGTTTATGCATATACGGTAGAGGCATTACTTTCTACCACATCATAACAAAGAACAATGGCATGACAATTGTTCCCTAATTAAAGAGGAACAATGATAGAAGAAATGGGAGAAGAGAATATGAGGAAGGGGTTGGTTAAGCTGACTCCAGATGTATAAGAAAAGTGGATGTTACCTACATAGTTCTATGGATGCATGTTCTAATATGAACTTCAGGCTAAATATAGTTCTCCTAGGAAATGGGATATAAGAAAAATGATGATCAGACTAGCATGATTAATGTTATAGAAGAAATGGAAGATACAAAAAAAATAAGAATGGTTTGGCAAACAAAAACATGATTAGATGAGAAAGAATGATCTTACAAAATGGCAAGTGCATGGGACAAGATGAAATAAAGTGGTGTTTCTATACTTGAAAAATAGCAAGAGCGTATCATGGTGGAGAGGGAATGTACAAATGTATAGAAGCATAAGACAATGTTTTTATTATTTTAAGCATCATGTTTTTATGTTTTTCATATTTTCAAAGTATTTATAATGTTTTTGCTATTTTTGGGATAAAATATGCATAAAGTTGTACCATCTAGTTGAGGAGATATGGATCCTAAGAGTAGAGGTTCTAATAATATAACTAAGCTGACTGCATGACCCATACTCACAAATTAGTGAGAGTGAGGTTCTTGATAAAACAAGAAAACAAAAAATATTTGTATTGAGAAGATGTGATGTTCACCTATTAGAATCTACATAAGATTATCCTAGCTGAACTACTTTATAGAACTACTGTTGAAGATGTTCATAATGCTCATGAGACATAATCAAGACCATAATTGGTTAAGGGATAAAAAGTGTTCAAGCTTATAACATTCCTTAGAAAAAAAATAATATGCTTCTCGAAGAGTGTTTTCTAGAATAGGACAAAGAATGTGTCTAGAGTGCCAAGGGTTCAAAGCCTTTACTATTGGGATTCATGAAAAGTAGAACAAGGTAGTACAAAATGTGTTTAAGGTAAGATAAAAGGGTGGGATAAAATTATAACAACATAATTTACCTCCAAATCAGGGATCTTATAGACAATGGTTAAAATTTATTCATGCGTAGAACCTCTTAAGGTGTATGATATTCATGGGCTCTAAACTTTCTTCACCATTAGGTTTAGCCAATTGGTATGCTCCTGATCCATAGTTTGCTATGACAATATACAAACCTAACCAATTAGGCTAAAACTTGTCTTTATTTTTTGGGTTCAACATTTGTGTTCTTCTCGTTGTCTTTCAAATCTGTCACCAATCTCAAATTCTTGAGGGATAATGCATTCATTGTATATTATCTACAATCTATTCTGATGGGCCTACATGTTTTTTAGGGCAGCCAAACACTTACCATTAAGAAGTTCTATTTCTTGCATCCATAAGACTCTATAGTCTTCATCATTTTCAATGTGTTGCAGTGATATTCTTAATGATAGGATCTCAATCTCGATCAGGATGATAGCTTTAGTGCCAAACATAAGGGAGTATGGAGTAGCTCTAACTGGGGTGTGATGATTGGTTTTATAAGCATAGAGGGTAGGAAAAAGTTGTAAGTGCCAATTAAAACCAACATCATTGGCAATCTTTTTTAAGATGGTTAGAATGGTTTTATTTAATGCCTCAACTTATCTATTGCCTTGTGGTTTATATGGAGTGTATTTTTTGTGCTTGATATTGAATTTTTCATAAATATATTTCACATCTTGGTTTACAAATAATCCACCATTATCGGATATAATATGGGTTGGGATGCCATATTTATAGATGATATGGTAATGAATAAATTTAACTATTTGTTTCCTAGTAATATAAGTGAGAGGAATGGCCTAAATCCACTTGGTAAAGTACTTAGTTGTAGTCAAAATGTGCTTATGGCCATCTAAAGATGTTGGGTTAATTTTCCCAATGAGATCAATACCCCATGTTGAGAATGGTCATGGTGTTGTAATCGGTTGTAATGGTAAGGAAGGTGCATGTATTAAGTTACCATGATGTTTTCAAGAAACACAGTTCTTTACATAATTACAAGCATCTATCTCCATTTTGGGCCAATAATATCCTATTCTAACAAGTTTCTTTTCTAGGACTACACCAATTGTATGGGCCCCACACATTATTTTATGAGCCTCTTTTAGTGCCAGCTTGGATTCTCCCAAAGATAAATAATGAAGAAGCATTCCATCAAAGCATTTTTGATAAAGTGTATTTACAAGGAGGATATAACATGTTAAGTGATGAAGGAAAAGTTTTTGTTAGTTATTGGAAAGGTTGGTAGGAAATACATGGCTATGGAAATAGTTATAAAAATCTTGGTACCATGGTAGCTCAGGTGAGAGATTAGGATAAAAAATGGTTAATATCCTCTCTAAATCTAATAGAATATGTGTCAGATGAAGAAGATTTTCAATCAAGAAATGATATTCTTTAGAAATATCATGCATTTGAATCATGGAACCAATTGTTTTCATGGCCTAAGTAGATCTATTGTTGATTCATGGGACTTGCTCAAACTGTAGAAATTTAAAATGTGTTTTAGGGTTATGAACAATTTGCTTGTAAGGAAAAAGATTATCATCTCTTAATTGATACTAATCAGTAGTCTTATTTATGATTAGATATGAATCTCCATAGACTTTTAAGCTTTGAATTCCCCATTTTATGGTAAGATAGAGCCTTGCAATCAATGCCTCATATTTGGCCATATTATTTATACACTTAAATTGTATATGGAATGCTTTCAGGATCAAATCCCCTTGTGGTGTGATCAACAATATGCCAACTCTAGATCCTTGGGATGTGAAGGAGACATAAAAATAAGGTGTCCACTGTTAAGGTTCTTATGATTCTTATTCTATCATCATGATAGAATCATCTATAAGGTCAAATTTTAGAGGTTGAGTGGTCGTAATAGGAGCTTTTACAAGTTGGTCCATAAGAATCTACCCTTTGATTACCTTCTAATTTTGGTATTAAATATAAAAATCAATATAGATCATAATCCACTTAAATATGGATCCTTGGAGAGCTAATTTAGATAAGAGGAACTTGAGAGGATCTACCTTGGTGATAATAATAGTTTTGTTATTTATCAAATAATGTCACAATTTTTGAGTGGCGAACACCATAGATAAACATGCCCTCTTAATAGGAATATAATTATGTTCATAGGCTACTAATATGTGGTTTAAATAATAAAACACATGTTCCTTAACATGATCATGTTCTATGGTTGATATGTAAAGAAGGAGTGGCTTTTCTTGTGTTGGAGGTCATCAGACTGGTGGATAGGCCAAGTATGGTTTAAGCTTTGAAAACACTATCTAACAATCTTCATCCCATTGAAATATTAGCCCTTTCTTTAAGATATGGGTAAATGGGTGGCACTTATCTACCAGTTGAGAAATGAACCTATGTATAGACTAGATATTACCTTATATACCTTGTAACTATTTAATATTGTTTAGTGGAGGCATTTCCATAATGGTAGTGACCTTTGTAGGGTCAAATTCAATCCCTAATTTTGAGACAATGAAACCTAGATAAGTGGACTTTATATGTATGAAGCCTCTCAAATATTTTTCATAGAATGTCAGGGTGTCTAGCTCTTGTTATTTATTTTGATAGTATATCATCAACATAGTCCTCAAAAATGTCATGCATCATGTTATGGAAGATGATAGTCATTGCACGCTAATATGTGGCTTTAACATTCTTCAAATTGAATGGCATGACTTGGTAGAAAAATGCCACACATGGAGTGGTGAACATGCTCTTATGATATTCTTTAGGGGCTATCTTGATATGATTATAACTAGAATATCCATCCATTAAGGATAAAATATCATACCTAGAAGTTGAGTGGACAATCATGTCGATGTTAGGTAGAGGAAAATCAGCTTTGGGGCATGCCTTGTTGATATCACAAAATTTAGTACAAACACATACGCGTGGGGTCTTTTTACTTACTAGCACTATGTTAGAGATCCATTTAGAGTAATCTAGTGGTCTAACAAAATTAGACCCTAACAACTTTTACAACTTGGCCTTAAACAAAAGGGTGATGTGTGGATGCATATTTCTCAACTTTTTTTTGATTGGTTTAGCATCAGGGTGAACAACTAGATGATGCACAACTAAATCTAGATCTAGGCCTAGCATGTCAGACTATAACCATGCAAAGATGTCTATATAATCCTTAAGAATGGATATAATATGTTCACATTATGATTGAATAAGGGAAGTTCCAAGATAAACATTTTTGGGATCTTCATGGATTCCCAAATTCAATTTTATTGTACTCTCCATAAGGAGTGTGGATCCATCTTCTAGAAATGTAGGTAATATATGGTCATGATCATCTTCTTCTACTATATATTTTTGTTGTTCCTCCTAAAGATCTGGATAATATGAAGAATCAAAATCTGCCATCTGAAGTAAAGGCTAATTGGAAAAGACATATGGAAAGTCAAGAGCAAGACACTTAAATATCTTATGTTGTTCTAAAGAGACTCTTGTACTAGCTATGAAACTTGGGCTATATGGACATTCTATGTCCTAAGGGGATGAGCAAACTTTCTCACCTAGGAGCACCTGAAATAGGTTTTTACTCAAAGGCTTGTCTTTTTATTTACTTTTTCACTGAACAACAAGTACCTCAAAGAGGTTTTCACCTAAAGATATCAATGTGTGTTCTTTATTATGACGAAGAAAGTTTTCTTGCTCTCCAAAGTAGTCAAAATAATTTAAGTAAAAATCAAAACCCTTCTGATGATCCCCAATGGGGAATACATCTCATAGGCCCTTGTATTTTGCCATCAAATCATCATTTTGAAACTCATCAAGCCATATGACTAAATTTTACTAATGCCAATCTATGAGTTTAGGATGACAAAGGCATAGGTTATAGTAAGGTTTTGATTTAGGAGGTGAAGAGCTAATGGTAAAGATATAATGTCCTACTTTAGGAAGGGAAACACCACTAAAATGGGTTTTTGCTTCAAGATGGGAAGCTCTTATAGGTGTTATTGTCAATATGGAATTTGAATCAAACAAATATGAATCAATAAGCTCATTAGAAAGGCTATAATGGGGTTTTTGTTATTCTTTTAGGAGTATTATTACCAGTCACTTCAGAAGAGTCACTACCAAATATTATGTGGTCATCCTCTAGACGTTTAATCTGATACCATGATTCTCATTAACAACTCTAGCTGATAAGGGATCTAAAATTTCTTACACCTATAGGCCAAGGACATTCCCTATATGGTAAAGATGATCCATTGTTCTATTAGGGATTAGATACTTTGGATTTTGAAAAAAATACACAAGGCCCTTAGAATATAACCAATCTCCCTCAATAAAATCCTCTCAATCTTTCTTTGGTGCAATTATTTATACAAAAGCCTCAAGAGGTTTTGGTTACCAAATCTGATTGGGTTTATTCAGAGTCTAGGAAATTTTAGGCTTACTAAATGTTTTAGGGATTTTGGTAATTTTTCAATATGGAGGACATCATTTAGATGGTAAGTGAAAATGTTTGCATATTTAATAATCACCTTCTTGGCCAAAGCTATAGGAAATGGATCATTTGAAGTGGAGGCGACATCACTAGGGTCTATATAATTAGAAGTAGATGGATGAGAAATGAAGGCTTTGTTCTTATTTGCAATGAATTCAGAACCTGGGCAATAGTTGTAATTATGAAACTCTGCTTCAAGATGTTTGTAGTATTGGTATGGCTACTGATCAATGGGAATATTAACCTTCATCCCATCATGGGGAAACTTAAGGCATTGGTGAAGAGTAGATGGAACTACCTGTACTTCATGGATCCAAGGATGACCAAGAAGTATGTTATAAAGAAGCTCAATATCCACAATATGGAATAACATGTGATGATAAATAGACCCAACCATTACTGGCAACCAAATTATACTAGATGACTCCCTCTCAATATTGTCTTAAGCCTTGATTGTAATAGTCTCTGGCTGAATGTCTTTTTCCATGTAATCCAATTGATGCACCAATTTAAGAGATATGATGTTCAGCCGTGAACCATTATCTATAAGAGCCCATTTGATCTTGTTATCTGCAATGAATATCTCAATGTATAGTGGGTTATTATGGTTTAGGGAAATGGTGGACATGTCTTTTTGATCAAATGTGATTTGTAGAAATGAAAAAAAAAGTCCAACTAGGTTCTCGAATTGACCAAGGTTTATATCATTAGGCATAATAGACTCTTGTAAAAGTTTGTTGAAGATGGTTCTATGGACATCATATGTCTACAAGATTTCTAATATGGAAATTTATATAGGAGTTTTATGTAATTGATTTTTTATACTAAAAGACCTTTGAATTGTGGATTGAACTAGTTTAGTCTTTGTTGGGAAAATATTCATCTTTGATACCATTGACACAATTTTCTCATTGGGTTTATGGAAAAAAAGTGGGCAAAGGGGCCTGGATAGTAACTTGTAGGTGTTTATTTGTAGCTTCAAAACCTAAAGGGGGTAAGGAGTCTTTTTAATTAGAAGAGTGAGGTAAAGGGCCTTAGATGGTGATTCATGGGAGATTAATAGTATTGCTATAATTTTGGGTCAATGAAGAACCTTTAGAAGAATGGTACTATTTTTCAATATTAGTAACCCATGTAAATGGAGTAGCAACATGATGATGTGAACTCAACATGGTATTACTAGGGGGAGATGGTGCTAACCCTATAATGGTGGGTCTCATGTTGCAAGGAACATGAGTTTGGCCATATGGTGTTATAGTAATAGTGGTAATATGGGTTAAAAAAATACATCCCATAGTGTTATTATAGTCATAAGGCACATCTTTATAAGCCACATTATTAGTGTGGGAATAATGATCTCGGTTATGCTGATTATGATTATGACCTTGTTGTTGGTTTTGATTCTACCTCTATTCTTGATTGTGATCATTTTGATTATTTCTTAGTGGCTGTGGATCATGTCAAGGAAAGGGGTCTTTGTAGATTCCCATTTCTTGATTTGTGTCCTTATTAGGAGCCAACTTAATTTCTATCTCATGATTTTTAATAAATTCCTTAACAATATGGCACAATTGAACACAATGCTATTCACCGTGACTAGCAACATGATGCAATTTACACCATTCATTCTCTTTGTACTAGTCAAGTTTTGGCTGATCTTGAGGAAATGGCCTTGATACTAGCCATATAATTAAATTAGCTACAATGAGCTTTTGTAACACTATTTCAACTAATTCTTCTAGTTTGCTAAAGACTCTAAAATTGTTATGAAATTTTATTCATGGAGGTTGTCTCTGCAAAGTAGGTAGTGGATTTGGGGGATTTAATTTTGTATTTGGAGGAGGCATAGCCTATACCATTTGTATATGTCTTGTTTCTATCACCCCATTTCTAACCATGTTCTTATTTTTTATAAATCCCTTAGGCTTATCCTACATAACTATTTGAGATGGTGATTTAGTCTGATTAGATGCTTGTCCTTATGAAATGATCTTAACAAGGCCCCTAACAATAAGAGCCTTCTCAATCTACACTCCTTTGTCAATAATTTCTTCAAATGAGTTGGCACAAGATAACCCTAAATTATGTGCAACTACATGATGCAAATTTTTTTGAAAGATATCAGCCATCTATATGTCTGGTAAATTGTGTAGAAAGTAGCCTACTAATCCTTTCCACCTTTGTAGATATGTAGCAAAACTTTCACCAAAACATTGTTTGGATTTGCATAGGACAACAACGGTCAATTCATGTTATATGTTGTATGATAAATTGTTAATTCTTTTTTAGATAAGTTGTTCCAATCCAAAATTGATCCCTTGTGTAGTTTGAGTAACCAATTAAGAGCTTTTCCTACTAAACGTCATAGAAATAGTCATAGTAAGTACTCACTACTATAAGAAACATCTTGACACAAGATGAAGAATGCTTGTATGTGTTTGAATGAATATCCCTTCCCTTTGTATTTATCAAATTTGGGTGCCTCAAAATTAGGTGGAAAGGGGTTTTGGAGAATAGATACTTCAAATGGATATGGGCATATGTCATCAAATTTGTACTTTTTGACTCTATTATTTGTCTCAAATCTTTAGATAATTCCCTTCATAGATTTTCATTCTTGCATGTTGGGTTCATTTGTAAATTGGATAAGATGCCATTGGGGTGGGATGTGCCCTTGGTTTTGTTTTTCTTGTGGTGGAATGTGCCCTAGTTTTTTTGCTATTGGGGTGGAATGTGCCACTAGTTTTATTGCTATTGAGGTGGAATGTGCCCTTGATTTTATTTTCATTGGGGTGGAATGTGCCCTTGATTTTGTGTGGATCTATAGGGAGTGTATACCTTTCGATCCATGATTTGGTTCTAATTTTCTACTTGATTTGAGAATAGAGGCCATTGATTCTTGGATTGTAAAACATTCCCTAGATATGGTTGTTTTGCACTTTGTTGATTTTAGAAATTTCTATGCTTATTTACTAGTCTTTTGGTTGGTTGAAAAGAACTAACCAAATTGTCTTGAGGGATTTCCTCAATTTGAAATGAATGTTTGGGTTTCTAAGTTTCTAATGTAATAAGAGGTTCTTAATGATTTAAAAATATATGTTCCATATCAAATGGAACATCTTGTAAGGTTTCTTATGACTTTAACTATTCATTTATATTTCCTTGGTCCGCTATGGTAATGTTCTCTTCCAATACTTGTTGCATAATTCTAACCATATCTTCATGTTCTTTCAAAGTATTATTGTGAATTGAAGTGGAAACTATGGATTCTTTTAAGTTTGTGACAAATTGATCTGCATATCATTGACATATTATCTTCATCTTAGCTAGAAGATCCTAATTTGTGGGTTTTGACAATGTTTGTATTTTATTTCTTTTATTAGAGGAAGAAGGTATGTCTATTTATGCAAAATATTTCTCTTGTCATCATTGTTCTCCTTATATAACTAAGGTATGCAATTATTCTGTAGGAAAATTAGAAGGTAGTCTAGCACCTAATTCTATCAATCTATGAAGGGCTTCATCTTGATCTTCTTGGGGTTGATATTAATTATAATCATATTTTAATCCTACTATTATGGGGATATCATAAAAAAATGGGGTTATCTTGACCATCATAAATTTGTTTATTTTCATAACTAAGGCGATAAGAAGCCCCACTAGGATGAACCTTTGAGTCATGTATAAAAATAGTTGTTTTATGTGTTTGACTAACTTTGGACCAATGTTTTACAACTAATCAAAGTATGCTTTGGCTCTCTCTAAAACAAATAACCAAGCTACCAATGAGACTATAAAAGGAGGGTGGTTTAAAACCATGTATAATTAAAAAAAATTAGTTCATGAGTTTAATCAACCTTTGGTAAAGTTAAAATCATATACATCAGAAGAGAGTAAGGTAATTCAAAGACCCAAGGTGAAAATTAGTACACCAAAACCCAGATCTTTGTTATACACCCACACTACAAAAGCTAGCTCCAATTTTGACAAGTTGACCCTAGATGTTTAGAGGAAATATCTCTAGATTACAAAGAATACAAAATGAACTAAGTAACTCAAGATGTAAAAAATTAACTAAATCACTAAGTATAAATCTAGGACCAAATAGGTAGCACAACATCACCACATGATTCTAGTAGGATAAAATATGTTCTAGGACTCAAAGCATGAGTGATATGCAAGATGACTTGAGTCCACCAAGATGATAATGTGATTTTGAGTATTAATAAATGACCTTCAATCCAAATAAAAAATTGAACCCAAGTTAAAATAAGCTTAGTGCACAAATGGTGAACCCACTTTGACAAACCAACCCTTAAAACATAGAAAGGTTTAATTTTGAATGTGGATTATAAATGAAGGATTTAAACAAATTGGGTAAATATCTAGGCTCAATTGCATAGCATAACTATGCCAAAGTGGATGACATGACATAAATATTTTGATAACAAATTGAATAAGGAAAAGATGGATTTTCCATTTGGACAACATAACACCTCCCTTGCTCAAGAAAATTGAGGACAATGTGTTTTGGTTGAGTTTATTGAGTCAACAATCAGTTTTACACACAAATGAAGACCAAGTAAGCTAATGATAGAAAATAAATGTCTTATGTCTAAACTGAAAAGGTATGGTAAAGTGAGGTCTACTAAACTACAAGGTTTTTATCATTCTAGGGTAATCAATTGCACAATGAATTTCAAGTAAAACAATGTAAAAGATAAGCACAAGAATTAGGAGACCATGGCATTAGTTAGTTATAAAAAGGTCTAGTCCTTTTTACAACCACTACATCTTTTTGTTTGCTCAATCTAATATGATGTCCAAATGTAGATACTTCCCATATGTAACTCCAAAGGAGCCAAATGAATTCAATTCTAGGAGGTGAAACCCTATGTCAAAGCTTCCCTAAACAACTCGCAGGAGGTAATGACATCCCCCTCGCAAGCCAAAATGCGTAAAAATAAATAAAGCATGAAATTAGAAAGACTTTAGGGTCATTTTTAAGTTCACCCAAAATTTGACAAGTTTATGGGGAGTGCTTTAGATGACGTTCTTTCTAAGATTTGGACTATGTTACTTGCAATAGGAATGGCACCTTTGATTGCAAGGGTTCCCTATAAGGGACAAATGGAAGAGCATACAAGCAACATTCCTCTTTTTTCCAAACAAAATTCAATTAAACAACTATTGCAAGAAAAAATTGAAAAGTGTGTTTAATTTTAAACCTAAGTGAAATGTTTGGTGGTGTTAATTTGATCCCTTGGTCTTAGTTGCAAACATTGAAAACATTCACCAAAAACATCTAAAAAATATTTTTTAAACACCAAAACAAGGTTCCTAATCAATTTTTAAGAATTAAAAGGTCATTTAAACATGTTTTGAGAAAATTTTGAACTTGGTCCTACAGCCAAATTGTTAGCTTGTCCTTTATCTTTGAAGTTCTTTTGAGTTTGAAACGATAATCTTTGGAAAAAGAGGTCTCAGGTCTATGTTTTTGGAAAAAACATAGTGATCAACATTAGTTATTACCACCGATGTCAGTTATGGCTAATCAAGATCTAGCTAATGTCAATTTTCCTATCTGACATTGGTTAGGTAGGTAATCGATGTTGGTATTTTTGTTGACATCGATTACTGTGTAAAAATTATGGCAACCAAAAATGACAAAATAAAGATATAAAATTAATTTTCAAGTGTTTCAAGATCTCAAATAAATATTTTAAAGTTGCAAAAGATCTCCTTAAGGTGTGAGATGCGTCTAATCCCACCGGCCGTGCCAAGATGTAGAGAGGATTATAAATCAATTTAGTCAAGTGTTAGTCTATAAATTATGAAACATGCATAAAGAACTAACTAACCAAGCCTATCTATTCCTATGGGAATTAAAAAGGATATAAAGAAACAAATGAAAGAAAACAACACCATATTGCATTCCCAAATGGATTCACCATACCCATGTGGCTCAAAAACATGTTCTCCCTTGATCAAGCATCGTTGTCTTTGTCAACAATGGTGGTAAGCTCTTTCAATGCCTCAAGACACTCCATAAAAATTAGGATCTTGGTTGTAAATTACTAAACTAGCTGATCAATGAAGCTTTGTGTAAATAACTTAGCATTATAGCTTTGCAATATTCAAGATTTGAAGATATTTGACCATAATAACCTTGCACCAAAATATCTTAGAAATGATGTTCATAGACTCTCCATTTATATATTTTTGAGATTGATCAAGATCAACTTGAACCATCCATCTTGAGATGAAGATGTGTCATTGTAAATAATCCTAATATTTGGAAGTAAATCCATAATTATCTTCATCATGACCTTGGAAAAAGGGGCATTAAAGAGGCATGGGAGGCATTAACTAGGCATGGGTGACCCATAATCCTGATATTTTATGCACTTATGGCTTGATGGATGCCATCCCATAGATGATGTCACTAGGTGATGCAGATAATAGGAATCAATTATCAAAAATAAATAGTCAACAATTCTCATGGAAAATCCATTTAAGCTCCTGATTTGGATTAATTGGCATTTAACAAGGTTAATCAACATTTGTGCAATTATTTGAAAATTGGTCCTCAATTAATCAAAATAGTCAAAAAGTCATATTACTAGGTCATAATTAGACTGGAGGGGAATTAGAAGGTGATGTTAGGTGTGTTGGAATTGTATTTCCATTTAAGATGTTTCCAACACCAAATAAGAAAGGTACATTATCTATACCAATTAATTGGAATAAAAGTGATCTAAAGCACTAAATGGTAAAATCATCATTTTGACTCAAAATGATCTAATCGAAGTTAGCTTCCCATAAAATGCATTGCCCTATCTAAGGATACTTTGAACTAAAAAGGCACTTGTAAGTGACAATTTTGAGCCATTTAGGGTGTTTTATGGATTTTGACCTAAAATGTGCATTTGAGTATAGTTCGAGTAATATTGATATTTTCAACACAAATGGTGTTAGTAATTGGATTTCTACAACCACTAGAAATACAATAATGTTTTTAACTATTATGACAAATAAAATTGTATCTTTAAAGTAAAAATATTTTAAATTAATATTCACAAGGTTATTAATTTTTTTTTCATATCTTGTTATTGTGGATGTTTTCAAACCATAAAATTATTTATATAGATTGTATACCTTATGCACTTGGCTAAATATTACAAAACCTTCAATATGAGTCATATATATTTTTGTTTGAGATCACAATTTATAAATGCAAGTTTTATGTTCATTTGGTAATCTCTCCATATATTGCGATATTTAAAATCCAACATAGATTGAATGATATTGCATTTCGATGTTAGTGCAAAGGTTTAATTTTGGTCTATTCCATCATTTTAATAAAATCCCTTTGCAACATGACTTTATTTACATTTGTCAAATTATCCATTTTATTTGTACTTATTTCAAAATACCCACTTGAAAATTATATGTTTAAAACTTATTTAAGGATCAAAAAATTAAAAATTTCTCATTTTTACAAATACATCATACTCTCTCTTTAATGATTTGATTTATGTATCAAGACTTTTAACTTGGTTGAAAGAATCGGGTTCAGAGTCAAAATAAACATTGAAAATTTGTTCATGAGGTTATTCCAATATATTACTTTCTATCCTATATTTAATTTCATATAAGAATATTTCTAGGTCTTTTGTGGTTGTATGTGAACTTTTGGTACCCACTTTTCCAACCTCATCACGATTGAGATCCTTTAATGTCTATTTGGCTGTTTTTGGTGTATTTTTTGAAGTAGATTTTGAAATCATTGCTATATAGTTTTATTTAATTTATTATCCTTAATTTAATAAAATAGGAGTATCATATTATGAAGTACAACTTTCTTTTACATGGGGAGCATCTTTTTTTTAATATAGGAGTCAATAGAATTTCAATTAATTCCCAATTGTAGGTAACCACTTAGATTTTTTGAGCCCCCACATCAACTTCCTATAAACATGAAATTAAACATAATTATTAGGTTGACTCAATTGTAGAAAGATGCAAGTCTTTTCCTTTTAATATTTCATACAATAAAACATCATCTAAAATGATAAATTTAATTCGATTCTCATAAAATATCTTGTTTCCTTTCAATATTTTAAGTATCTCAAGAGAATTCACTTATGAATCTTGTGTTTTAGTTTTTTCCATTTATGCTTGGGAATCAATGCGTAAATTTTAGATCTGAATAGATAAATATGCCACATTGAAGGGATATGACCGCACCAAACTTCATATGGAATCTTATTTTTTAGTGCTACTTATAGTGACATATTATGGAGATATATTATTGTTCAATATATTTATTTATATAAGTGTACGTTTACCCCTTTGAAATACATCATTTCCTAAACCATGTTCATAATAGTTATGTCCATACTCTCAACTACTCTAATTTTATTAAGGATTGTAAGGGGATGTGAGATGATGCTTGATTTGATTCTTATTGACATATGTTTCAAACATATATGAAATGAATCACCATAATTTTTTTTCCGAATTTAGTAATGAAAGATTGGGATTTAGTTTTAACCAATGTTTTAAATTTTATAAAAGTTCTAAAAGTTATTTGTATTTTATTCGAAAATTACATCCAAATCTTTTTTTTGTAGTGAGGAATGAACAACATATACTAAATGGGACTAACAACATAAATGATGGGTATAAAACATAGATTAGATTAAACCAAATCTAATTTCATGTTGGCTTTGCATTATAAGTTATGAAATAGTTACCTTTTGTGTTTGACAAATATTTAGGATTCAATCTTTTTAATGTTTTTGGTCAGTGTTGACAAGCCTAAAACACTATTTTAATGTATTGTGTGAAGGCTATCCGTGAATTTATGAAAAAATATTACATTTTACATATGTTTTAGTGGTATTAATTCATCATTGAGATGAGGATAATTTATTGGAACCACATTATCACCCTTGAGTATTATTAAATTTCCTTCCTATTATCAAATTAAAAAATATGTATTATCAAATTCCTTGTGACCTTCACCTCTCCACTATCCAACAAAATAGAGTGTCATTATTATCAAATGAACACTAAATGTAACAATTTTATTTTCAAATAAGAAAAGAATAACTCATTCCTAATAATTAAATATTAAATCTCTAGTCACATGTGTCAAATTTAACCCTTGCCTTGAGGTAGCACACTTGTTTAATCTACCAAATATGCTAGATCAATAATTTATTCATGAAATTAAAAAAATCCCCTTTGATAGTCATATTTTACATGTCACTAGTGTCTATAACACAACATTATCCCTAGTTTAACTCTCTAAGGCATTACTTCATTCATTATAGGTGAAAAAAAACATTCACTAGAAAATTGAATTGTCTAGTTTTGAGTGCTTCTTCTTGTCCTTTTCTTCCTTCTAATTTTTGTAGTATTCAGTTTTTTCCAATGTATTTTTGAATTAATGGGTATAGTCCCTCAAAATCATTTCAAAAAATTCTAAACATAAATGCTATTTTTCACTTTAATTTTATTGATGTTGATTTTTTTTTGGGGGTTTTTTCTAACCCTTTTACTTCTAGCACCTCCTACATTCTTGGAGGAATTGTTTTTTTTTATTATCACAATTTTTTTTTTCATATTTAATCTAATTTTCAGCCAAATTATTTTGTATTCTATCCATATTCCTAATTATTTAAACAAATGTGAGAGTATTCAACATATTACTTAATCTCAAAGACTCTAATTAGGTTGAGTATGTACGGATAAGAGCCTTTATAAAATAATTCATATTCACATCAATTTTTACACTAGTAACATTAATATCATGTTTGATAGAATATATTTTAGAAGACAAAATCAACCTATCACCACTTCGAAATTGAAATTCTATGAACTCAAACTCTAAATATAATCATTCATAATTATAATTTGTGAAATTTTCTACATGGAGTGTTTCATCCATGTATGTGATGAAAAACCTCTCTATCAAATCAATCCTAGCTCATGGCCATTTATTTTTTAATTATTATATTCTAGGATAAAATATCATTTAAATATTTGTGTTTATTATATTTCATCCCTAATGAAAAATTCAACCCATAATACACTTAATATGATTATATTCTATATCTACTTTAACCATTAAACCTTGCATCTTTCTCAATTAGTGTTGTACCAATAATTATTTAGATTTGATGAATGTTTGTGTTATAAGGAGATAGAATGGTTCCTTATATGTATAAAAAATATTTCTTTAGATATGACACATGAATAATTTACCATATATCTCGTTGTGTTTTCCTTTCGTATATAGCTGAAGGTTTGTGGGAAAATATTGTCATTGATATATGCACAGCGGTTCTTTAAAGAGATCCATTCATTGCCAATTAATGACTATTGATAGATGTAAATCCTAAAAGAAAGAACACT
>JARHVA010010026.1:192500-232504 GCA_037957365.1 Torreya grandis
ATAGTTTGGATTATTTTTATAATAATTATGCCTCATGTTCCCTTCATTGTTATTTTTTTGTGATGCACATATAGAGGATTGAATATGCTCTCAAAGTCGCTTGTCTAAGTGAAGGTGAACAATGAAAGGTTGAGTTCAGATATTGGTCTATATGTTACCTATTTGCTATTAGACATTTATATATGTGTGATTGATGGTAATATAAGGATGTTAAAGAACTAAATTAATGTATTGGAAGATAAAATAAGTTTCTTCATAAGTGTTATGATTCGTTCACTTGACTATGTTTCGAGTCAACATGACTACTATAGGAATGCTGAGGTAAGTGATGTGTTTGAATATTTATGTCAAGAGGTGATACATAAAATGGATATTGTGTTATGTTTTGAGACCTAAATGAACTATAAAATAATTTTGTAAGGTAGAAAGATAGTTTGAGGAGTTGAATTGTCAAAGCCAAAAATCTTTGTCTAGTTGTGTATAAATAGTGTAAGAGTGGTATGAGGGATTGATATTTTAGACTAATTATTGATGCCAATACAAGAGATATAATTTATGAATAATTATATAGAGATATAATATTAATCATGGATGTGTATTGGATGTAATATTGCAACTGATAAACATGAACTTCTTCGTGACTATGTTTTTCTGTTATAAATAGTTTCTAAGTGATCACTTTACAAAAGTGAGTTGGATGTGTTTTTGGCAGAGTTAAAGGATACAATGACTATGGAGATATTGTATAAGTATCAAAGGATCATAAAAATGCATTGTATGTCATTTTTTTTCCCTAATAAAGTGTGAAATGTCAAATCATCTTGATTGTACTTTGATTGTGTTTGACCAACTTGAGTGGTCCTATTGCAGGGGTGGTTTTGGATACTTAGAGCTTGAATCAAGGTGTCCAATGGACATGGTGAGGTTATATAGGTCATGAATTATATATTAATGTTTTATTTCAAGTTTTTTATTATACAAAAGTGATACTATGATTCTTTTTTGTAAGATGCACTATGAGAAGGCTAAATGGCTTAGTTCAAGTGGTGAGTTGGAATTCCAAGTGTTATGGGCCTATGTGGGAGTGAGAAAGGATATATTAAAGAAATTTATGATGAATTTCATTCATTTCTGAAGTTTAATATGTTACAATGAGTTCAACGGTAACATTTACTTGAAAGAAGGGCTAATTCTATTTCGTATCTATTAGGACTAATTGAGTTTTAGCCTCTATGGGTTATAACTAACCTAAGGAGTGTATAGTTATCATATGTAACGTATTTAATAACATAATTTAAGTAGGATCCAAGTGGTTTAAATATATTTTTTGACTAGTCTATGTTATATGAAGTGTTTGGTATAAAGGCAAGGCCTAATTGACCTATTTGTACAAGTTGTGTGAGAGAGGAATTGCATGAAGAAAAGAACTCAATCAAGAGTAGATGTAGGTCATTGAAGAAAATAAAAGGGTGAATAATATAATTTATTAATACTTGATCAATTTTTATGTAGTTGAATACATAGGTCATTAGGCCTAATGGGCCTAGAAGAGGTATATTGAGCGAGTGAGCAATAGATGTTATTTGAGTGAGAGAGAAAGGGAAAGAGTGAAAATAAAGGAGGGAATCATTATTTAAATATTATATAATATGTGTTCAATATGATCATATATTTAAGGTTTTTGAGTTTTTGATTAGTTTTCTATGGGGTTGGAGCCTCCTTTGAAGTTTGAGTTTGCAAAAGTCTAGTTGAGTGGGTGCTCAACTAGGTAGGGGTTGGTGTTCCTTGTGAAGTGGGTGTTTCACTAAATTTTTAATCTTGTCATTATAATATATTAGTGAATGGGCATGGTTAAATGGTTTTTATCACCCAATATCTTATCCCACATAATCTATTTTGTTATCTTGTGTTATGCTTATATGGTTATTTCTCTATGTACTGTTTGATGTTATGTGAATGTACACTTCATGGAATGGTCAATGGAATAAAATATACATTGTTGTATACTAATTCACCCCCCTATTTGTATAGAATTAAAATAATTTCTATTATATCAATTATATTGGAGCAATATTGACGTCTTGAGGGTGATCCTAAGTAGGTTTAATTCTGATGAGGACAAAGTTCATCTTGTTTGCAGTAATGGATAAGTTTTTAAAGATCATGGTTGAGGTCTGCATAAAGGTCTACTTAATGGTATTATAAAGTTTGAATAATAATTATTATGTTAAATCTAAGTCCAAGATCAAACCTATGTTGATAGACAAAGGAACTTGAAGACATGTTGAAAGATAGTCTTATTTGTATTAGGTCTCCATGAATCCTACTAAGGTTATGAGAGATAATATAGATTTATATGTTAGATAAATTGGTTTATAAATAACTATACATGGAGAAGTATCATATAAAATGGAAAAAAATAATATGAAAAAATATGGTTCATTAAGAGAGATATGGAATTATGCATTTGTGTAATAAAATCTCTATAGAATTTGACTGTGTCTCAACATCATTTGATTGATAGACTAGAGTGACTTGATGCGTTGAATGGTGACCTTAGACTCTCAATGTGATTAATCAAAGTGTGTGATAGTGTTATAAATATAATATGTCACCTATAGATGTTATGATATTAATCATATTGATCTTATTTTTTAAGAGCTATCTCAAGAGGTGAAAGGTAATGACAAACTGGTGATGTCATTGATGATTAATGATATATTGATGTCAATAGAAGGGCTTGAGCATGGAATGTCTATTATGATGCAAGAAGGAGAATGTTGTCTCTAGGAGATGAATCTATACAATCATGTGAGCTATGTAAACATGGAGTAAATATTGAGAGAATATAATGAGTGCATATGAATTTTTGATGATGATTTGAGATCCACAAAAGAATGTTCTAAGTTCTTTCATTATCCAAAGTTTTACTGATGGTTCTAGATCTAATGTGCATAGAGACCTAGTGAGGTTTGAATGAAGGATCATATTGAGTTTCCAAGGTGTATAAACATGTGTGAGAATGGATTAAGGTGTAACAAGGTAGGTCAAATATGTTTAGCAAGTTTTGAGTCTTGAGGAATAAGAGAAATCAAGATTTGTTGTTGAAAGGTTTCCTATGCATGTAGAATGAAGGTTTCCAAGATTGAGAAGGAATTTGATATTCTCATTGGCACACGTAGAGTTTATATGGTAACCTAATCCTTTTGGAGTAGTTTGGGAATGATCCTAGTAATATTCCAAAAGTAGTTTTTAGAGAAACCAATCCCTCAGCTTTATAAACAAATGTTAAGAAGGTAAAGAGGTTTTTGTCCTTGTAAACACTCATAATGGAGAAATTAGAAAGATGTGAATGGTTTTTCCCAAAAGTATATTGTTTGATTGATTTTTATGATTTTATGTTATATAAGACTCCTCCAAGCACCTCTAGGTAGTAGTGATAGGTCATGTGAATAAGTAAAGGATACACAAAAGTGATTATTTATAGAGAATTTATTGTTACAAGTAGGGTTGACTTAGTCAATAAATGAAAGTTGATGTAGGTTGAAGGCAAAGACTTGTTCTTGATGTCAATGAAGTTATTATGATGTGTTATATCCACTATGTCTATCATTTTGGTGAATAAAAATATCTTATCATTACTTTCCTGATAGTGAAAATAGTGAAAGAAACCAAGTAAAGTGAAAAAGTGATTAGGGAAGAGTTCCAAGTGACTAGGGATTGATCAAATGGTTTGGGTCTCTATTTAATATCGATGATTAATTTTAGTGGGATATATTAAAAAATACTTGGAGGTTCCTAGGTGAATTAGATTCTTAATGGTGGTGAATTGGTTTGGATGATGATTAATTTTGTAGGTAGATCAAGTAATGGAGCAAGTGAGTCAATATTTGATGAATAAAATACTTTTATAAAGACAAATATTATGCTTTATTGGTTTACCAATGTCATTTTTTGGCTATTTTAAATGATGCAAATGACCATCCACGTGATGCAAATGAATTTCCAAATGACACAGATAGATCTCCACATGATGTAGAAGGATGTCCACATAATACAAATGGCCATCCACATGATGAACATGGACATATAAATGATATAAATGGCCATTGACATGAGACAAATGGATGTTCACATGATTTATATGACCATCCACATGATGAAAATGAACATCTACATGATGTAGATGGACATCCACATGATGAAAATAACCATCCACATGACGCAAATGGATATCCACATCATCTATAAGGCCATCCACATGATGTAGATGGCCATCCACATGATGCAGATGATCATCCACATGATGTATATAGATGTACACATGATGCATATGGCTATTAACATAATGCATATGGCTATCAACATATGTGGATGACTACTAGCATATGCAGACGGTTGTTAGCATATGTTGATGGCCATCATCATATGTATATATTTATATATTTATCACCATATGTAGATGAATGTTGGCATATGTAGATATGAAAATGGTGATCAACATATGTAGATGGGCACTGGCATATGTAAACAATCATCTACATGTGTGATGTGAGGTGAACATAGTTATATTGACTTTTGAGGTACTAATGAAAAATATTTATATGAATTAAATTATTTTAAATATATGGTGATATGACCCTAAAAATTAACTTGCATAAAAAAAATTTAGGTGATTTCAGGCTCTTAAATACCCCAAAAAATTACCAAATGAAGATTTATAAAATTAGAATATTCATGAATTAACAAAGATTCACCACTAAAATTTCACCTATTAATACCTATGATTCATGTTACCTTGGCTACAAATTATTTGTTATGCTCATACATAAGCTAGAAGATCCTCTCAATGTGGCTTGTCTAAGTGAAGGTGAATAGTGAAAGGTTAAGTTGAGATATTGGCCTATACATTTGATATTTATTGTTATAAATTTATGTATGTGTGATAGATATTGATATAATAATGTTTAAAGTCCTCATGAATTCATTATAATATAAATTAAGTGTATGCATAAGTGTTAGGAGTCATGTTTACTATGACTATGTTTTAAGTCAAGATGAATACTACAAGTATGCTAAGGTAAGTGATGTGTTTATGTCTTAATGGAAACATGTGATACATAAAACAGATATTGTGTTATGGTGTGATACATTAATTAACTATATGATAATTTTAGAATGTATAAAGATAGTTTCAGGAGTTTAATTATTAAAGACAAAAGGCTTGTTAATTGTGTATACATAATGTGAAAGTCGTCTGAGGGATTGATTTTTAAGATCCATGATTGATGCCTAGAAAATAGATATAATTGATTAATAATGATCTATAAACCTCAAAATAACCATGTATATTTATTATATATTATTTAAATTCCACTTCAAGTGCTAAACATGAACTTGTTCATGACCATGTTTTTATGTTATAGGCATTTTCTAAGTGATCAATTTGTAGAAGTGAGTTGGAAGTGCTATTGGAAGAGTTAAAGGTTAAAATGAGTATGTAGATGTTTTATATGTCTAAAAAGCTCATAATAATGCATTATATGTCATATTTTATCACTTATAAAGTGTGAACTACCAAATTTACTTGATTGCACTTTGACTGTGTTTGACTACCTTGAGTGGTCCTATTATAAAGGTAGTTTTGGATACTTCGAGATTTATTTAAGGTGTCCAATGTACATGGTGAGTTTTAAATATTTATTAATTATATATTAATGTGTTTTTACAATTGTTTTGTTTGATAAAATTGATAGTATACTTTTATTTTTTAAGATAGATTTTTCTATGTTTTTATGCCTAATGGTGAGTAGGCTAAAATGGCTTTGTTCAAGTGGTGAGTTAGAGTTCTAGGTGGTATGGAAATATTTGGGAGTGATAAAGGGTATATTTAATCTAGGTTTTATATGTTTCATCTATTATTTAATTTCAATATGGTCTAAGGATTTCAAGGGTAGCATGTACCTTGAAGAAGGGATAATTCTATTAGGTCTCTATTACGCCTAATTGAGTTTTAGCCTCTATGGGTTACAAAAAACTTATGGAGTGTTTGGTTATCATATTTAATGTATATATGAACATATTTTAAGTATCATCCATGGTTTTTAAATATCTCGGCTGACCAAGATGGGTTAGATGAATTGTGTGATATAAAGGCAAGGCCTAATTGGCCTATTTGGACTAATTATGTGATAGAGAAATTAAGTGAATAAAAGAGCTCAATGAAAGAGTTGAGGTAGGTCATTGAGGAAAATTATAGGGTGAATAATATAAATAATTCATATTTGATAAATTTTTATCTATTTAGATACATAGGTCATTGGACCTAATGGGCCTAAAAGAGGCATATTGAATGAGTGAGCCCTAGAGGTTGTTTGAGTGAGAGAGAAAGGGAAAGACTAAAAATAAATGAGGTCATCATTAGTTGAATATTTAGTAAAAAAATTTCAATATGATCAAATATTCAAGTCATATGAGTTGGTACTTGGTTTCGTATGAGGTTTGACCCTCCTTACAAGTTAGAGCTTTCAAAAGACAAGTTGGGTAGGTGCTCAGCGAGGTTGGGGTTAGTGCTCCTTCTAAACTACATGCTTCACTTAATTTTGAATATTTTCATTATAGGATACTATAAAATGTGAATGGTTTAGTGGGTTTTATCCCCAAAGAGGATTTCCCATATAATCTATTATGTTTTCTTGTGATATTCTTATATGGTTGTTTCTCTATTCACTGTTTGATTTTTTGTGAATGTATGCTTCATGGAATGCTAAATGGATGTGAGTATAAATTTTTTAAAATTGATTCACCCTCCATTATTATATACTTCCAAAAATATATATACACTCATGTGTGTGTGTGTGTGTGTGTGTGTGTGTGTGTGTGTGTGTGTGTGTGTGTGTGTGTGTGTGTGTGTGTGTGTGTGTGTGTGTGTGTGTGTGTGTGTGTGTGTGTGTGTGTGTGTGTGTGTGTGTGTGTGTGTGTGTGTGTGTGTGTGTGTGTGTGTGTGTTTGTGTTTTTCTATGTCATTTAAAGGGAATGACCACCAAAATAAAAGTAAATTTCTTAATAATCCACTAATGGTTGTTTAGAAAAATGTAAGGCCTTGCTATTATCATTATTTATCCCTTTGAAACCCTAGAGCTCAAGGAAACATATGACATGTTGCAAGTGAATCCATGACAAAGTGTATGTTTTAGTAGTGTATCCAATTAATTATGTGGTTGTGTAATTATTTTTTGAAATTTCAAACATACAATGAGCTTTCTAAATAAAGTGACTACTCTCTACCACATTTTGCATAAAGTGTAATATGTAATATATTATAAATTATGATAAAAAGATCACAAAAATAATGACAATGTGGGAATTTATTTTTTTAATATAAATCAACATTCCATGCTAACATCGAATTAAATTTATTAATCTCATGTGGAGCCTACATGGTATGTCCAAGCTAGAAAACTATCCACCCATTGGATCATTTAAATGATTTATTTTTAGCATTTGGAAAATAGTTATAGGTAGTTAAAAAATACTAGTCATAGAATAAGGATAAATTATATAACATATTAAGTGGTACCAATCTTGCTACTATGTCTTACAGTAGTTATATTTTTGTAAGTTACCAAAACTTGACTACATTTATTTTCATGAAAACATCAATGCATCTTTCTTGTCTTGGGTATTTAGTGTGTTTTTTCAAATTTGTATCATGAAACCTTTCAATAATTTGGAAAGGTATATGGGAAATTTTATTTTTTTAATTTTATATTTATAAAACATGTTTTTCTCATTATTCAATTTCATTAAAATGGTATTTTATTATTTATTATATTTTGAAATTTGTATATTGCATCATTTCATTTGATTAGTTATATAATTTTCAATATATGATTTATTTTTTATTGTAAAAACAAAAACTAATTTTCACATTTGGATTCAATTAATGAGAATTAAGATATGTTTTTTAGTTGTTTAAATAAAGATGATGACAAATTTTTTAATGATTTAATTATGTTTATGTATCTAAGCATGAGTTTTTAAGGTCATCATCATACCTTTACATTGAGATATTTTTTTCATTCAAAATTAGGGTTATATTGCATGATATTATCTCCATAGGTTATGAAAAATCTAATGGTGAGTGGAAATTCCAAGTTGTTATCCTCTAGGTAACATAAAACAATTAAAATTCAATTAAATCCTTTATATGGTTTATCTTGAAATTTAGTAGTAGAGTTTGATCCATGGTAATTTATGGATTCATCCATTATTATATTTGTAGTTCAATAAATAATTCCTATTCATACCTTCAATTACATTTTATTAATTTTTTTTTAAAACTAAAAGGGGTAAAAATTTATTAATAAAGACTCCAAAATGGGTCAATTACAGAACAATATCCTACTCCACAAGTTGAGTTAGCTACCGAGCCAGGTTCAATGGGATCATTTTGTAATCATGAATAAGCCAATGTGGCCCATACTCAGAGGCCCACTTAGCCAGAACATCCACCACACCATTCCATTCTTGAGGAATGTGATTGAAGGAAATCAACTCAAAGGCCAAACTTAGTTGCAGTATTTGCTGAATGACCCCAGCCAGCTGCCACTCCACATTGACAAACACCCATTTCCTTAGTAAGTTCACCACCACTAAACAATCCAATTCAGAAAAAATACAATTCTAGCCTTGTTGACAACACATTCGCACAGCCTCAAGAATACCCATGGCCCCCATGAGGTTATTCATATGCTGGCCCTTATGAATAGAAAACATAAAACAAATTTCCCCAGCACTATTTTTCCCAAGGCCTCTGATACCAGCATCACTTGGATTCCCCCTTGAGGATCCATCTATATTGACTTTGATGATCCCTTCTTCCGACAACGCCCAATGTCCCCCATGTTCAATCGGTCGCGCCTGCAACCTGGGTCCTCTCTTGGGACGCGTAGGAAGAATGGGAGCAGGCACTATAGGGAAACAAGGGGACAATTTGGCAAAGAGCATTGTATCCTCAGGGGACAAGTCCTCCTCCCTGTCACATTTGTCCTAAATGGTCTCAACCACATCATGAAGAATCTTCAACAAAACTACTCTGAGCTCAAGGCTGATGTCTTGGAAGAGCCACCGGTTCCTCTCAATCCATAGGTTCCAAAGGATGAGAGTTGGCCCAATAAACCATGTTGCTTGGAGAATAGACGCCTTGGAGGGAGGAGCTCCAAGGTGCTCCCAGAACTCGCCAAAAGATGAAACATGCAAGCAGGGAATGCCCCAAACCTGCCACCATAGATGCCATAATTTATTAGCAAACTCACATTGGAAGAACAGATGGCAGCCACTCTCCTCACTATTGCAGCACAACAAACATATCGAGGGCCCATGGAAACCTCTGTTGCATAAATTCTCCCATGTCAGGCACCTATTATAAGAGAGAGTCCATAAGAAAAAATTGCATTTTGGCCAGGATAAGGAGCTCTAAACTTTCTTTCCCCAACAGAAATCAACTTTGCCAAGATACTGCTTAGATAGCTCCATGTATCCTGTAGAAATAGAGTACTGGCCCGTGGGAGTTTTCCCCAGGCCAGAGTGTCTCTCCCTTATAGATAACTATAGCTTCAAGTCTCAAGAATCTGAATTAGCTCGACATTATCCTCTTTAACTCCTCCGGGTGGCCACTCAGCAGATTTCCTCCACCTGAAACCAGCAAAGTGCCCAGGTGATAAGCTTCCTTATAATGACCAACAGTATCCCAACCTGCTGCCACAAAGGAATCACATAAAGCCTTTAGATCTGGATGGATGGAAAGGAGGGGGGAGCACCATCCCAGGAGTCTTCCCAAAAGATCACTTCTCTACCACTGCTACAAATCCAAAAAAGACTACGTTGCACTAGGTGAGCTCCAAGCTTGAGGGTGCTCCACACCATGGAACCTCTTCCCTCCACCGGGATCCTGGGAATATCTAATGGGGAAACTGCTGAACAATACTTAGAAGAGAGGATGTGGGACCAAATGTGGGATTGGTTGGTGCACCACCACCAATAAAGCTTGGTAGCCAAAGCTTGACTATCTAATATAGCAGATCGCAGCCCAAAGCCTCCCTTCCTCTAGGCTAACACAAAGTGTTCCAACTAAGGAGGATCCATTTTGAGTTCTGAAGGTTACCACTCCATAGGAATTGCCTAGATAAAGCATCAAATTCTTTAAGAAAATATTTCAGAGCCACCTGAACCATACTGTAATAGATGGGCAAAGCCTGAATCACAGACTGTAATAGAGTTACCCTGCCGGCAGTAGAAAGTCATTTGTGGGACCAGTGATTAATTTTATGCTTGAGATTATCAAGCACATTTTGCCAAAAAACCCTGGGCTATCTTCCCACCACCAGGGGGATCCCCAGATAAGTAACTGAAAGGTGTTAGGCCTGAAATCTCAAGGTAGTAGTAATCCGCTGTTGAATGGAATCTGGAGTGTTAAAGAAATATATAGAAGATTTGTGCTCATTAATTTGCTGACCTAAAGCCATCAAATAAATATCTAGGGTGAGCTAAAAATCTTTTGCTTCCCTAACCTGTGCCTCACCTGCCAAGATCATGTCATCGACAAATTAGAGATGAGGCAGCTTGGTTACCCCATTCCCCCACTGCCAACCATGCACAAGGTTATGATCTGCTCTAGCCTTAATAAGACCACCAAGCCCCTTCACAAGAATGATAAATAGGTAAGGTGAGATGGGATCACCTTGGCGAATGCCTCTGGATGCCCCAAATAGTCTAGATGGCTCCCCATTGATAAGAATGGAAAAATACGGTGTAGTCACACAACTAAGCACCCATTCGACCCACATATGGTTAAAATCAAAAGCCAAATGGATTTTTTGTAAAAATAACCAATTGACTCTATCATAAGCTTTGGCTAAATCTAGTTTGATGAACATATCCCGCTCCCGAGACATACTCATGGAATTAATTGCTTCGGAAGCAATCACCACTCCATCTAGAATTTGTTTCCTAGTAATAAAGCCCCCTTGTTCTTCTGAGATTACCACCGGGAGGCACACTTTAAGTCACTCCGCTATAAGATTGGTTATTATCTTATAGATCACATTACAAAGTGCAATGGGCCTGAACAAATCCAACTAATTAGCTTGATCCTTCTTTAGAATTAACACTAGGAAGGTAGCATTAAAGGCCCTGAGCATCTCTTTGCTGGAGAAGGATTCTAACACCACATCCAAGAGGTCCTGCCTAATAATTTCCCAAAAATATTGATAAAATTCTAATGGGAAACCATCTGGTCCTAAGGCTTTACCACTATGCACGATGAAAACAACTTTCTCCACCTCCTCCATGCCTATCGGCTTCAACAGAGCCTCATTCATACTAGGAGTAACTACAGACAGAATATTTGCCAAAATAGTGGTAACCTCCCTATCAATAGGGGGTACATTGTCAAATAACAATGTTGAATAAAATCAGACAATCTCCTGAGATATATCATGGGGAGATGAAAGAGAAGTTCCATCTGAAGAGAGGAGGGAGGTGATGTAGTTCCTGTTTCTCCATTCCTGAACCGACCTATGAAAGAAAGCTATATTTTTGTCACCCTCTTAGAGCCAATCAATTTAGGCTTTCTATTTCCAAAATATTTCTTCTCAGAGTTCCCACTCAACCAGCTCCTCTACAAGTTAGAATTCTGCCTTGCGGAGATCATCTGAAAGTCCAATATCTCAAACATGTCTGGTAATAAAGTCTAGCAAATCTTGAGCTCTTTTCTTCATAAAATGTAGGTTTCCAAAGCAGGTTCTATTCCATTCCTAAAGCCTTATTTTCACATACTACAGTTTCTTAGCAAATGTGAACATAGCCATGCCATAATCAGGTCCTCCCTGCCTCCACCACTATGTCATCATCCCATGGAGAGAAGGGTCCCATAACCACATTAGCTAAAACTTAAAAGGGGGTTTCTTGGGGCCCGTTATTTGCCTGGTAGTAAGCATAATGGGCTAGTGGTCAGACCCTCTCCAATCTAGAATTTTAGATGCCAGAGAAATTGCACCAGATTTCCAAAAGCATGAAACAAGGAACCTATCAAGGCGCTCAAAGATAGCATCCATACCTGACCTTCTGTTGTTCCAGGTGAAGAGACCATTGAGAGGTTGGACATTTGACAGGCAGATCAGGTCCATATTTTGTCAGAGAGGATCAGATGTGGGGCCTAAACATGTTATCCCACCCCTCTTCTCCTCTAGATTGAGCACAACATTATAGTCACCAGCCATGATCCAAGGCAGGAAGGGGTGACAGCTCCTGATCTACCGTATATTCTCCCACAACTTAAGCTACCCTGGGATATCCACAGGAGCGTAAACTATGGTAACCAAAATCATCTCTCCATTGTCTTGAGAGGAGGCAACCATGGATAAGGCTAATGGGCTGGCCAGCCACTAGAGTGGCATGACCTTTCCAGGGTCTCAACAGATGGCCACACCACCAGCACTCCCCAAAGTGCCTACACACTGGCATTGTCCATAGACCCAAAACTTGGGCAAGCAACTGACCATAGCATCCACAAAAAGCTTAGTCTCCTGAACACAAAAAATATCAAGAGAGTAATCCGCAACCAGACTTTGCATAGCTCTTTGTCTTGGGGCGCTATACAAACCCCTTGCATTCCAAGACAGCACTATCATTGGGTAGAGGGAAGGAAGTGCTCATCCAGGGTCTTGACCACCCCTGACTCTACCAATAAGTCCCTTGTAAGTTTGATTTTTTCTTGGTCCTTCCTACGTCCCACTCTAGCAGGTGTGGTAAAGATACTTTATTAAAAGGCCTCTGTGATAAGCCTAGAGCAGAAGGTGAAGCCTTTTCTTCCTGGATGCCTCCACATCTTTGACCAAGTCTACCCATCTGATATCCTCAATCTGCTAGTTTGAGGTTGCTCCTGGGGTCCCCTCTTCTAGCAACAGAGTAGCCTCAGTGGTTTGATGAATCACCATATCCTTGGAGTCAGGAAGGAGAGGGCATATCCCCTCACAGTCAGCAGGTCCTCCTTGCTCCATCATAGGAATTCCATCCTTAATGGCCATACTCTCTAGAGTCTCGAAATGATTGAAGCCCATCTCTGCTTGCCTATCCAAATTTGTCCACTTCTGTCCATGTCCCTTAGTACGACAACTAACTTGGGTGAATCCATCTTTGTCAGGGCTGTTAACAACAGCTGACACACATCCCATGTTACCAGCATTTATGTGAGTAGCTCCCTTTGTGGCACTGGCTTGCTTGGCCATTCCAGTTTTTGTGTGGCTTGGTTGGCCTGCCTCATTGGCGCTAGTGACAAAACCTCTATTTTATCTGGCTACCTGCAGACATTGACAGTGTAAATGTCCATATTCATGACAGATTCTGCACCAAAAAGGAATTGATTCATAGTAAAACTGTTGAACCCAAGATGAGGACCCTAGACAGATTTCCATAGAGTCTAGCAAGGGGTTATTCAGGTTAATCTCCACACAAATACGAGCATAAGTAATGAAATTTTTGTCCAAAGACTAGTTCACAACAGCAATTGGTGTACCCAGCATAGCTACTATTTGCTTCAAGATATCCTCCCTCCAAAATTGTAGAGGAAGTCATGGAAGGCGCACCCAAACTAGTACTCTAGCTAGAAGTTCCTCTTTTGAATTGAATCCTACATGCCAGGGTTTGAGAAATAGGTTGATACGATCAAAGAAATAGGGTCATCCTTCGAATATATGATTTCGGTTAGATATCGAGGAAAAATTTACCATAAAATAACTATTTCCAGCTAGCATAATGTCTAATTCCCCCTTAACCCACCAGGTTCAGTGGATCCAAGCCTCTAGGGCTGACAAAGAAACTTGAATTCCCAAGAACTTGTATATTAATGCATGAGTTGCTAGGTATTCAACATCCTCTCTTACCGTCTCAGGAGGGATTATCAGAACAAGCCTTTCCTAGGACCGAGGCAAACACCCATTAACTTTATTGAACCTGATCTGGTTGCTAGAGTATACCAGCTCCTTTCCCTTCATAGATACCTCTGCTGCAGGGCTTTCTTTGCTCCACGCCCCACTCGGGTCATCAACCCTTGCTGAACCATTCACGTCTGAAGCCATCTCCATCAGTCTTTTATTATTATTTTAGATATAATGTAACATGTAATTAGTTTGTTTGTTAAGCAATTTATTAGTCAATGGATTGAATAATATTTATAACCAATTCCTTTGTCATTCATTTAGAATGTGTTATCTAATGTGTTATAAACTATATTATCATTTGAATGAGCATCTCATGGATCATATGATATCATCCATACATTCAAGGTCTTGATTACTCTCAATTAATTTTACATTTGAAATATCATCCATACATTTATTCCTTCACAAGCATTTGCAAATTCTTAATTCTATATCTTATACTGGTTATATCTTTATAATCTTAAAAAACTCGACAACAACTATTTTCTTAGAAACATCAAAACATGTTTCCCATCTTAGGATTATTTTTAATTTTATAGTGTTGCAATTACATATTACATATTAAACACGTTATTCCTCTTAAAATATTTTTAAATCTAAGCTTTTATGTGGGAATAATGAATTTTAACATGATTTGCATATATGAATTATATTTTATATGTTTAATTACCTTAAATATGCAATTCATTATGTTAAGAGGATTGTTCGAAAAAGTGATTTTGTCCATTTTATATTAAAAATGTCTAATATGTCAATATGATGATAATTATATCACTATAAAAGATAATATCTCATCTTACATGCTGAGATAAAATATCAAAGCTTTCAATTCTAAGATAAATCATGTATATTACATATTGTCCAATTATCCTATGTGTTGACATGGAAAAAACTACAGGTATCCATTTTATCCAAACTTAACCTTTCTACCAAGTTTTAATAATATATTTTTAATGAGGTGTAATTATTTTTATTACATTTTAATGCTAATTTGATTGGTTTTTTTTGAAGTAATTATGGATATTAATTATAGTATCCATTGGTGGTCAAGTTATAAATCCAAATAATACATAGTATGTTGGATAATGCATGCATTAAAATTTTCATATGGATTATCAATGGTTATTATACAATTCTAGTTAAATTCTATTATTTTCATAAATTATTTTGCTAATTAGGATATTATTTTTTATGTGTCTACATGGAATTATTCCTCTCATTTTATGGTGATTTTACATTACATTTATTTTTTCTTCAATACTCATGCTAGCGATATTATATACTTCTAAGGAAAGGATTCTTATGTCTTTTGTCATAGACAAATAAAAATGTTATTTTATTCCAACCTCATATGTTACTTTTCATTTTCATCCACCAAAAAATAATGTCATGATAATATTTTTGTATCCAACTCTCCCTTTGGAAGATAATAGAACAATGGCGTATGATTTTTCACTCCCCAAACTATGGTAGTTTCAACATATTACTTCAAATTTTTTGGATTTACAATTAATAATCATTGATCAATGTATGTTGTGTTTATAAGGCCATTGATATAGTTTTTAAAGATAATATTCCATCTATGGATTTTGATTTTCAAAAATAAAGTGACTAATGATTTGATTAATTCATTGGAGTGAACATTATAGGTTCGATCAATATATTTTAATAGTTTAAATCATGTTATTAAAAGGAAGGAAAAAAATATTCCAAGAAACATATGTTTCATGTGTCAACATCAAAACATCTCAAAGACAATTTTATAGCATAGAATTTGAAAATTGATATGAAAAGGAGAATTATCATATAATATATCTTCAAAAATCTTCATGTACGTAAAATTAGAGTTCCTCGCATTGATAGGCAAGGAAGATCAATCATGACCTTAAGATCAAACTAAGAGATAACCTAAGGATATAAACCCACTATACCTAAATAGAAAACATTTAATAACTACAGCTAAGTGGGTGAGTAAAAAATAAATCTTAAGTGATTAAATCACCTAGGGAACATAATCTAAGGTAAATAACCTACTCTAACACCACCCCTCCTAAGTGAATCCAGGGGCTGAAAATAATGTACCATATCCACAGTAATAGTCCTAAAAACAAGGCAAGATCATGTATTCATGTACAATATATCCATGAAGAAATGAAGGAAGATGTCCTAATAAACACCCCCCAAGGAAAACTTATGAAATCATAATAATTCCATATTATTCAAGGTAATAAGGTGATGAAAAAGGCTTTGTCAATATGTCAAATATCTACTACTAAGTCATCATGTACTCCAATAAATTAAATCCATATTGAAAGTGTTTCTGAATTAAGTGCATGCAAATATTAATATGCTTCATCCACTAGTGCTTACTAGGTTTGTGGGAAATGTTATATGTGTGAAACATGTGAAATTTTGAGACCTAAAAATTTCTAGTTGATGACGATTGGGATAAAATAACATATTTTTTGTTTAAAAAGTAATTTTTTATTACATTACACTTTGGTTATCACTCCAAATTATAGTGGGTAAATCATGTGTGAATCCAAACACTATCCATAATTATTGGAGCCAAAGAATCTACTGAATAAATGTGATTTTCACCTTGTACTCTACCTATGTAGATGAAATTACAATAAAATGTTTCTTATTGCATACCCAAGTAAATGGAGAAGAGCTAAGACAATAAAAAAAGTAGTGAGAATTATAATGCCTATAATCAATATAACCTATGAAATCTAAATTAGTATATCTAACCAATTGAGTATAACCCTTGGTATAGTATAATCCTAAGTGAAAGGCCCAAGAAGACATTGAAATATCCTTTTAGCAACCTAGTATTGAGTTTCATGAGTAATATGTTTAAACCAAGATACAATATCCACTAAAAATGAAATATCACATCAAGTATGGGTTAATTACATGATAATTCTAATGAAATTCCTATATTTTTTAGGATAAAATAGTGGAGTGGTGCAGTTTGAAGTAAGAGTGACTATAGATTGAAAAGGAGAGGGATTTGGCTTACTATAAACCATACCAAAATGCTAAAGAACATAGTGGGTGTAATTTTAATGACTCAAAAAAATACCTGAATGTAATTATATAAATTATAAACTACAGGAAACATTAAAAATAATTATATATATCATAACAAACTATGTGGAAAGAGCCTATTGAACAATGTGAATATGGGAAGAGGAAATCCCAGTATGAAGCAAATTGTCAACATACAAGACATGTATAACAATATCCTCTCCACCATGTTCAATATGTATTGTAGGATCTAAGTGGTTAAAAATAAATAAAATGGGTAAAATAAAATAATTCGTGTTATTGTACCATTCATGAGGGGCCTAGTTGAGATCATATAGAGACCTTTAGAGTCTACAAACAAGAGAAGAATCATGAACAAACTTGAAATATTTTTCCATGTATATTTCCTCCTATAAATATACATAATAATGAAATAATTATGTTAATGTGGTATAATTTCCAAAACTACAATGCATAGGACAAATTAGAAGGGTCACACAATCCAATTTGTTAAATGGGATAAATGCCTTAGGGTAATCACTAACCTAAACCTGTGAGAAACACTTTAAAATAAGATGATCCTTATACTTATTTATAGACCCATCATCTACATAATTGGTTTAGTATATCCACCTATATATAGCCAACTTTATTCCCACAGGAAGAGATATGAGATCCTTAGTATGATTATTTATCAAATAAGAATATTGTTTTGTCATTGCATCATCGCACTTCCGTATTCTACAAGCCTATGAATAAAGACTATTGATCCTAAGAAAATTCCTTACATAAAATATTAAAACTTTTAGAATGTGATTTGATAATGTCTAGGTGGTGGAAGAGCATGTATGAAAGCTGATACCCCAAAAACTATAGAATGATCCCACTTATGCATAATGGGAACAAGATACTCATCTAAGTCTTCATCCATAACATTATTAGTGTCCTCTTGAATTGGACCCTGAAAGAAGGGATCGTGAAGATGAAGTGAATGATCATGAATGTATAGGATTAAAGAAGATGAATAAGACATGGAAGAAAATTAAGAATCATGAGAAGGTAAGTGCTCATCAAACTAAACATGATTTTGAAGAAGAACATCATGAGTATTAGGATCCAAAATTTGATAGGCTCTCATGTTATTACTACAGTGATCAATGTTTTGATTTTCTTAACCAAGGATTTTAATTTATTATTTGTTATATAATCCCAAGTATGCTCCAAAAAACATGAAAACATGAGACATTAGCCTCAGTTTCAAACCAAATTTCCTTTGGAGTCAAATTGTCAATTTATCTATTTGGTTTATGATTATAAATATATTTTTCATAATCAATTTGTTTTGCTTAGTATACAAGATGTAAATCCTGAGAATGCATCATGTAGTTAGTCATCTCCTTTAAATTTTAGTTCTTCCTTTCTACTAAATCATTCTATTATGGAGTATGAGGATGAGAATGTTGGTAAATAATGGCATGAGCATTAAAAAATATAAAACTCTTACCTGAAGTACGCCCCCCATTATGGTATGAATCTTCTTTATACAACAAGAATATTGAATCTAAACCAAAGCCTAAAAGACTTTGAAGTGTTTCAAAACTTCACTCTTGTAGTTGAGAAAATAAATGCAAGTACACCTCAAGAAATTATCAATAGATTTAAGTGCATACATATCTCCATTCAATGAAGGAGTAAGAAAACCCAATTCAAGTCAGTATATATAAGCTCAAGTGGTGAAGAACCTCTCTAGGACATAGCAATAGGAAATGGATATTGGTGTTGTTTCCTTAATGAAAAACTAGGTCAAATTCATCAAGATAATAAACTATAGGAATACCATAAACCATACCATGAGTGATCATCTCCTTCAAATATCTATAATTAACATGTATAAATATCTCAAGTTAAAGGTTACTTTTAGAATTGACATTAAAAACCAAGGATGTCCTCATCGAATAAGTGTCATCAAAACCCTCAAAGTGATATAGCTAGGAATTATGATAAAAAAAACTTCTGAAAAAAGAAAATGAGGCTACAACAAGGTTCTAATTTCAACTCCTTGTGGTGTGAAAGTTATTGTATTTCCCTAAGTAGAATTAAAAATTTAATTAAAATAAATTAAATTTGTAGTGATGTCTATTAGCAGGGGAATGCAGGTACCAAACCACTCGAACAAATGTTTCAGACACATGGAAACAAACCACATTTTCATTTATGTTGATAATCTAGTCCAAATTAATTGCATGGATATTCAATTTTGGTTTTTTTTGTAAGTATATGTAGTTTTGAAAAAAAAAAATTAGGTTGATATAATTGTTCACTAAAGATGGATCAAAGGCTAGAGTGATAAAAAACATAAGGGTGTATATTTATTTAGGATGTAATAGAATGGGTTCAAATGATTTATAGCCATTGTATATTATATTGCATAGTTTCTTCAACCATGTTAAAATACTTTTAATAACTCTCTATGTTTAGAATATATAAATATATATGATCAGTGTTCTAGTTGTTATAAATACTCATAATGGTGATTCATTAGGGTGTTTTTATATGATTTCCATATGTTTTATCCTTTGATTTATAGAATTATGATAACAATAATGTATTTCAATTATATTTTTTTTGTTAGTACTTCTTTTTAGCATATATAAGTGGATGTGATTATTATGCAAATACCTTTTACTATGTTAAATTCATGTGATGTTCATTTAAATGTTTTCAATCTGTATTTATATATAGATTCATATAAGGTATTCCCTATATCATAGGGTTATCTTTGTAATTAATGTTTTTTGGAGAATCCATAAGAACCTCTTTTAATAATGCCATGAATATAAAGTGAATCATTGATGTGGCCACTAGCAAGTTGTATGCCACCTTTTTACTTAACATAAATAAATGAAGATATTCAACTTTAATTTTGGAAGTAGAATTAAAAATAAGAGATAAAAAAGGATCATTATAATAAGTTACATGGTGAGAAGCACCAGGACATATAACCCAAAAATATTGAACAGGTGACCATGATCTCTTAACAAGATTAAGTGTTTTTCCATGCTCATTAGAAGGAGGTAGAGGGGAGATAGACATATTATGTTTTATAACTACATATTCTAAGACATACATTATATTATAGCACCTAGTTCATACATGACAATTTCCCTAACAAAAGGATGATGAAAGGCTAGACATATTGTTGGACTTAGTGGACTCCTTGTGATTAGAGTTATTGTCTTTGGGTTTAGTGTCACTTTGAGATGGAGTGGCTTTGGGTTTAATCTCTAATTTCCCCTTTCCCTTAGGATTTATGTTACTAATTATTTTAAGAGGAAATATACTAAAGGTTAGATAATTTTGATTATTCCCTCACATGCCTTTCATAAAAACACTCTAAATCAAGTATTTTTCATGTGGTACTCAAGGGATCTATGCTAGAGAAAAAGGTAGAAGCAAGGAATTGCAATGGACCTTTAAACATGGATATATTTATGTAAACATCATATTTATTATCCCTTACACTTCTCTTAAAGTATGTCAAAAAGTCCTTGAACTTAGTAAGATAGTCTAAAATGTATGGAAAACCTTAAACATTGAGATAAGTGATATCTACTTCGAGAATCATAGCTCTCATGTGATCTAAATTACCAAATAAACCCTTTAAATTTTCACATATTTTGAAATAAAATCCACATTATTCCAAATTAAATAAAATATTATAACTTACGTAAGTTCTTATATAACCCATACACTCATAAAATTTATATTTGTGATGAAATTTCACATATTCTCTAGTGAACATTGGTTGTACTTCAACCATTAAGGTCCATAACCCTTTGTGTTTAAATATTATTTAAATTCATGTTCTTCATGTTTGCTAATTATGTGTTGATAATGGATCACATTGATCTAATATAAAATAATAAGCCATTATAAAAAATAATCAAAGATTAAGAGAATGCAAAAAGGGTGCTCAAATCAGCACTAAGACAACCCTAAGAAACAATATTTTATTATGCCACATAAATTTAGAAATTTATAATTGAGTGTGTTTTAAAATATAAATGACACCAATGTATCAGGTATAAAAATACATACACTTTTGAAAAAAATGGCACTCAATTATAATTTACCAATCAAAAGTTATAGTTATTACAAAATCACTATTATAAATGGGTCAAAATAATTCATAAAATTTAAATGATTGAAAAAAAAATAGAATTATTGGAGATATATTTTTAAAACAAAATTTTCTTTCAAAATATTTGAATCAACATATTATGGAAAAACTAAGTACCTTTGGGTTGGTTGTCACTAATGGATTAACTTCCTTATGAATAGAGGCTAAAGGTGAGGATAGGTTCTCCTTTAACTGATTTGATTGATGTGGGAGTGACATCACATAAAAAAATTCTAAATTACACATGAATATTTCTAAAATTCACTCTATTGAATTTTACATTCTCCAAAAAAACATTGTGTAAATAGCATTGGTTGAAACCCATGAGTTAGCCAGGTAAAAAAATAAGAAAAAATAGGTCAATGACCATCACTATGTGTAAGGCTGGACCAAATCTAAAACTCACAAAAAATACAACTATGTTAAAAACAATTTGGGAGGATTTGAAATTGTAGGTATAGTCTATGCAAAAGTTGTACATCTAAGTGAGCATGTGCATCATTGAACAAGGGTAGTGATACAATAAAAATATACTAAATTAAGATAGATTATAGGGATAAATAGATATATTATAGCCAAATATGATAGTTTACATTTCATAATCCACCAAAACACAAAAAAGTGAACACAAAAAACCTATATCTAGAACAAACAATATGACATCCTCTAAAAGTATAAAAGACCAACTAGGTTTCTAGAAAAAACCCAAAAAGAATAGAAAATATTTTACTTTTCTAACACCAATGGTATTGATACCCACAAAATTTGAAAAATTACCTTCAAACCCTCTAAAATGGTGAAAATTTATTGTCATGAAATTATATCATGTTTATAGCTAATCCCAAGGTGTTGACATATTTTTAATCCAATTACATTACCCATTTTCATCTAAATAAAAAATAATTTGCAACAAACTCTAAAATTGATGGATGGAATACATATTTCTCTGATACCATGACAATAATGTAAAATAATGTGTTCCAAGCTGTAAAAATATTAAGTGTTAACATAAAAAAATCCTAAGGAAAATTTGATATCATAGGCATTACAAATAGATATGGAAAATATAGAGAAATATCATACAATATATCTCCAAAAAGTTTCATGTACTTATAATGAGATTTCCTTGCATAAATAGGCAAGGAAGATCAATCATATCGCTAATATAAAGCTAAGAGATAATTTAGGGATAAAAATGCAGTCTAGGTAAATAATTTTTTTTAAATATCCAAACATAAATTGGTGTGAAAAAACAAATATTGATTAATTGAGTAAAGCACCTAGGGAACATGAGTTCAGATAAATAACCTATTCTAATAATTATCAATTGAATTTTTTGATAATCTTGTAGTTTATAGTCTCTATAAAGTTTTTAACAAAATTTATTCAACATAGAAACACTTATAAAGGGCCTCTATTCTTCAATAAACTTAATTTTTAGTATATCTGCTAATATCCCTTTGAGAAGAATGAGTACTATGAAGACCTTTAATTATTTGTATACTAGATATTTTTTTATATATATTTTATTATAATAAAAATATTAGTTGTGTTCATTTTTCTGAGATCAGAGTAGCAAAAGAAAAAAGAAAAACAATCACAAGTCACATTTATCATATAAATAGTGAATCATGTTATAGTTGCATTATTCAATCAATTTTAATATATTAAGGTTGGTCCAATCTTATAAAATTTAATTTGGAGTCAATCAAATCGTTCTCATTTTAAACTATTAAAATATAAGTTTTATATGTTGCATTCAATAATATTTTTTGATATGATATATAACTTCCAATAGAGCACTAAACGCATGAATTATAAAAATTTAGAGTTATTTCTAAGTGTTTAACATTTCATTTGATAACTCATTCATTTAAATTCCATCAAATTGTTTTAGATTGAGTAGATGATTTACCACCTAAAAAAATTGAAACATCTTCTCGTGGACCAAATGCAATAAATTATTAAACAGTTGGGCCATTATATTTTTGTAACTCTAATATTTTCACTCATATCATTCTTTAATCTATGATATTTATTAGTCTTCACTCATAACTTTGTTAAATTTTTACAAGAGTAATGCGTTAAATATTTATAACATATTATAAAGAATGATTGTCTACGTATATTAAATTTTACCATTGAGGATTAGTAGGACATGTTATAATACTTATTTGGAAATGAGCACTACATATCTAAATTACTAATTTCATGATGTAGTCAACCAAAATCAAAGCTATCATTTTATTGGTTCCATAAATGATGCAACATTTTATGCCAAATATGATATAAGTGCATGTATCACACACTATTCTTAATCATTAAATGGAATTATAAAAAGCATATAAAATAATAACAATATAATTTAATAACATTTTTTAGTATTCTATAATGGTTGTGCATTGAAATTAGTTTTAGTAATGTGGAATGCTTTTTCATTTTAATATATCGTTATTGTTCATGTGATGGTTTGAAATAATGGTGCATGTAATTTTGTAATATAATTCCCATTAACCAACTATTGTATCATAATGTATATAGAAAAGGTCCAAAGTAGGATTTTGAGTTTATTAAATACCATGGTTCTATCATAATTTTATTATAAGAATCAATCACAAAAATTAACTAATCAAATTTAAATAAATACCCATCATATATTTTTCCATTATACATTATATGAACTTTCCTGTGGTTGCATTTTTTAATATTCTAAAAATAATCGATATGATTTTTTATTAATTAATTTCAATTTCACATTAAAAAAACATGCAATATCTTTGATTCTTTCAAATTAGAATCAAAATTTCACATTGTAAAACCATGTAGTAGTTTGAACACTACCAACTTCAAACATGTTATAACAGATTCATTTAAAAGTAGGCATCTCATAAATGGGAAAGACACAACCTTGGTAACACTACACATACCATAATAATTTGATTCTATGGATCCATAAGCTTTACCACATTATATCATTTAGTGATAAATGTAAACTTTTCTTCAACAATAGTTATTAACATGATTTTATGTTTTTCATTGTTTGTCTAATCTCCTATAGTATTATGGAAATATTATTAACCTAAATGTTGTCAAGAAATCTGGTTTTTCATTAAGAACTTGTGTTTCCAATACAAAATATATATTGTACCATAAGAGCACATGCTTATATCCTGAAATATTTTGCATTGCATGGCTCCAATTATAAAAGGTCTGTATTACATGGTTCAACTTACAAGGGTTGTAGTAATATATCAAGATGTCATACATTTAAATACTTTTAAGATTAAATATTAGAGGGATTAGAGTGGCTTCCAAAACATTGTATATGTGCCATGCCTTTATTTTAGCTTCATGTCAAAGATTTTGAAATGGAAAATTTCTCAAATTTCATAACAATTTCTAAATTTTTCCATATTTAGATTATATTGAAATATGTGGGAAAGATGAATAACATTCTCCCAATTTTTATTACAACAAACAAAATAGATATTACATGGTTAACTCCTTTGTTATTTTATAAAAATTCCCTAACTAATTGTATATCTTGATGTTTTAAAATGACACCAATAAAGTTTTTTTTACTATTTTAAATTCATTATTTAAATTTGGGAAGAATAAACCACAAAATTCATTTTTTATTCATGTGTACGCTCAAGGCAGATTGATAAACCTTATTTTACTTTTATTATTTTAGATGTAAATGATTTTCCTAGTATTCGTCATAACCATACACTCTCATCCATTATTAATATGTAAAATTATTTACAAAACAATAATAAAGCTAAGAGAGAGACAATATCAGATTTAATATTGTGTCAATAATAATTATTTTCATGAATTCACATTTATTTATGGGTTGATGGAGCTAGTAGGTGCCATATCATTCTTGGCCCAAACACAAATTGTATCTTGGAAATATTATTGAACTAAAGTTTTTGAATAATGTCGATGTGACATTAATAACTTATGTTTCCATTAGAAATCATAAAATTAAATCCTAAGAACATATTGATAATGTTGAATGGTTTCATATTCCATGGTTTTAAGTATACTGGTTAGATATTTTAGGGTGTTAACATTTTTTAGAATATACACTCACTTCTTATTACATAGTAATATTTATATTATGAAATGATTTATGTAATGTATAATTTTTTATAATAATATAAATTTATATTATTATTATTATTATTATTATTATTATTATTATTATTATTATTATTATTATTATTATTATTATTATTATTATTATAGACTCTTATTTTTTCAGTAGTTTAATGGAAGTAATGTGAAGATAATGACCCTAAATTAAAAATAATAATTGTAATTTGAGCAATACACACACTTTAAAAATTAGACAAATAATCATTTTTTATCATAACATTACCAAGTTTTTTAAAACATTGGTCACATCAAAATCATTTTTGGGGTTTGATTTTTCTACCACAATTTATAGTTTTTTTGGTTTAATAATATAAAAAATTTATATATTAATAATGTATATCTACTAAATGAGTATAATTTCATCAAATAGGTTTTGGTTGTAGTAATTATTATTTAATGTATAAAATTTTCTCCAATATATTAAAATTAATGCTTAGGTAATGGGATATATTAATTATCCTTTTGCACAAGACAATTTAGTAGATACTATTCTCTTTTGAACTCTCCCTAAGATCCCAAAAATGTATTTATGTAAATACCAAAATTCATAGTAAAATTTATCATTAGAGATATTTAATCAATGTATGCTGTGGTAAAAGCGTATTTTTCATGTAACCTTGATGAGGATGTAGTATATTGGTATTATCACATGTTGATAAATTTTTAACTATAGGCCTATTCTGGGTATGCCTTTGAAAAATATAGTATTTGATACTTTTTGGGTCTAATTTTTATTAGTATAAGTGTTTGATTTAAAATGAGATTTTAAACAAATACCATATGGAATAATAAATGCATTCAATAATTTTCAACAAATATATTAACAATTGTAAAACTATGGTTTTTAGAGTGAAGGGAGAGTATATCTTATTTGTTGATATATTTCCCAGAATGACATAACTATCATAGTTTGTCTTAGGGTCACTATTGAACTCTGTATTGTATTCATTTTATGGTTTTGATGCTTATCTATGCTTAGATACTTGTGTCACCATGAGGAAATTTGTATTGACACTAAAATCTAATGTTCAATGTATTTGTCATGTATAGAATATACACTCTTTCCTAAAAATTCCAATAGGGAAAACTTGGGGTTTTTTCACCTTTTGGATAAGTGTTAATATCACATGCATAGTCTCTCGATATTAGAATATAAATCAAAACCCTAGATATTTTCCTTTTGACCACCTATGGCTCAATAGAATAGGTTAACATGTGAGTTAAGCTAACCTTAAAAACCCTTGTTATTGATATGTGTTTCCTACATAGTCATATATTTTAAGGATGGTCTCAATATGACAATGCATTTCTCCCTCATAGTTGTGTGCATGTAATGGTTATTGTCAAACTATATGTTTTTTACCTATCAAAACCATTCATACAAGTAATGTAAGTACAATTTTCACCTTTTGTAAAACTTCAAAATAAAGTCATGTTCAATTTAGTGTAAATTATAAATATTTTAGCTCTTGAATAATAATGTGTATTATAAATTAGAAACATGCTTTGTAACAAAGAATATGTCATATATTTATGTATATATAGTGATCATTTTGAATTTGAATTGAAAACATAGTGTCATGCAAAATCAGATAATGGAACAAAAACATATGACCCATTTAAAAGGGTCACAAGATGATAAGAAAAAATAATAATAAGACATGTATGGGCACATGATAAACCTTTGGAAACTAGCATCAACATTAACGTCCAAAATTGAATGAAAGTATATAGAAACTCATAACATAAAATAGATAAAACCATATAGATCTCTATCATAAGATAGATAAAGTGAAAACATTAATAATAATTTATCAATAGAAAAAAATCATCGAAAATACATGAAGCCAAATAGGCCCATGTGATACCATGCCACTAAGTACTCAGTCTTGTCTCAAAAGACCTATGTATCTACAACTAAACAATAATAAAATATATAGATGGGATTGTAAAAATTATGGGTGTCTACATCTACCCCATCTTTAATCTAGTAATACATAAGGATGAAATTAAATTAATAGAATTAAAAGAAGTTCAAACCTAGGTGCGTAAACACACCTTGGATTTGTGATAGTTTCAACTTGAATTTAGTAAATCCTATCTTACAACCAAATTAATTTTAGAATATATTTAGTGTATATAAAATCAAAATTATCAATGAATAAGAGCTTAAATATAAAAATAACATGGCTAGAGTACACCTATATAATAGTGACGTTTTGCAGAATAACATCTTTATCATGAGGATGGAGAAGAATCAAGGGAACATGGGTCCCCAACAATTATCTGTCCAAAACAATGAATGAGCCCAAAAGTGATCATGTGTGCTACATCGTAGGTATGGTTTCTTATAAAAGGAGATTTGGAAGGTGATCATACCCAAAAAATTGTATAATGTTATTAGTTCTAAGTATATTAATATCAGTTAATCTCAACCACACCACTCAAACGTTAAAAATATTTCATATAACCAATATACCCAACGTATCCAATATATCCAAGTTATCTTGAGTCAATTGGTGTAACCATATCTACCAAAAATAATATAATTAATTCTAGGTTTGAGAGTCAAAAATATTAATCACACTACTCAAAATATTGTACTATAGACAAATATAGATCAAATGATGATCCTTGGCAGGGTCAATGCATTTAGATAAATGAAAGATTTAAATATTCTCATTCTCCTTATCATGTCCATTTTGAATAATGTATACTCCAAATATGTATTTTTATTTATGGTGTATTTTAAAATAATATGCATCTCTAATATGTCTTAGGCTGATGTATCTATCAAAAAGTAATCTATGCTCTATAAGTTATGTATGATATGTATCATAAATATGAAAAATATATCCCAAATACATACCATATTTATAAAATTTTATCCAAAGCATCAATTTTAATCATGTAACTATATCAATATTTTCCTATTCTATCAATTTGAATGTACATGGAGTCATCTCTCTATAAAATTACTCCACTGATATACCTCACATTTTTGGAAAAAGGGGAAAAAATATCATAGTCGTCACCTTATTAGAAAAAGGATAAAATAATTGTATCACACATGTATAGATAATTTAGTATCCAGTATTTAAAAGATATTATGCCTTATGAAGTGTTAAATTGTAATATTTGGATATTATTCAATAAATACTAAATTATGTTTACAAATTATCACAATGTATTGAACTAGATAAAATTTATTCAGTATTTTAATGTGTAAATAATTTTCATAAAAAATATACGCTAGATAATTTCCCTTTGTATAGATATCAATTTAATTTTTTGTTCGTTATTTGGTTATACGAAGGTCATATAATAATTTAAAGTTTACAATTATGCACAATGGTGGGAAAATTCAACCAATATGTATATGGAGTTTTCAATTTGATTGATATTTCAATTTAATTTCTAACTATTTCAATTTTTGTGATGTGAAGATTTATTTTGAGCCATGCCGTGATGGAGAGTGGTATGTCTTGTGTGATTTATTGTCATGAAAAAAACCTTAAGAGGATAGGATCTTGATGACTTCATAATTTAGACCTTTTTAGTTTATTTAAATTTTAAAATTGATTATTTTAAATCTGTGAGCCCACTATTTGTGTCTTAAATGGGTTTGATGTATAATAGCATTAACAATTTGTTGGTTGAATATTTTGTCGATCAGCGTACTGATAAACAAAATAGGTCTGATCAGCCAAAGTAGGAAGATTAGTCATCCAAATGTGTAGGTTTACCACATCAAAAGGGGACTAATCTCTCCTCTCATCAAGGGGAGGTTCCTTATAGATATGCTATATATATATATATATATATATATACTCAAGGGTAGGACAAACCATCCATCTCTCTTTTTTAGAGACGATGCGTGTGGATCAAAGGAAAAATCTCAAGTGAAATGATAGAAATCACTCCTCTTCTTTCAGAAGTACTATTCAGCAAACCACAAGAATACTCCTAGTAGTAATTGCAAAATGTAACCAAGGACGTAGTAACTAGCAAATTGAGATGTAGCATAAAGTCTCCACCTGAATTACCCAAGAGTGAGATACGAAGGAAAATGAGGGCACAAAGTCATCCCAAGGTCCTTTACATAGAAATAAAAAGAAAACACACTAGAGGTAATTATGGGGGCAAAAAGTCTCTCCATAGTTAACTTCAGGACACCTTCCTGACAACTTTCACTAATTCTGCTTGTTGAATTAAAGGAATAGAAAATATATTAAGGAAAAAGACATAAGAATAGTTTCCCCAACAACAAAGACATCAGAGCACAAAGTCTAAAAAGTAACTTGCTTTCTTATTCCAATAACAAAATATGATCAACAATCTGAGCTCAAAGTCTCAGTAATGCCTTTCAATTTGGGTAGAGTTTCATTTCTGATTGTCAGAGAGAGATGGATGGCTTGTCTGACCCTTGAGTATTATATTTATATATATATATATAGGGAACCTCCCCTTAATGAGAGGAGATATTAGTCACCTTTTGATGTGGTAAACCTACACATTTAGACGACCAATCTTCCTACTTTGGCTGATCAGACCTATTTTGTTTATCAGTACGCTGATCGACAAAATATTTAACCAACAGTTTTTGGCAACTCCGCTGGGGACATAACCCATTATTGTTATAACCTATCCATTGTACTCCACTGTGGAAGAATGAACTACTCTAATGCTTTCCCATTGTTAAAATTTTCCTCACAGCCTCATGCAATAGTTTTTGGTGACTCTGTTGGGGATATAACCCATTATCATTATAACCCTTATACATTACAGAATCTGGCGACTCTATTTCATGCCTTACCCATTATTATTTATAGCCTTACCATCTTCCTCCACCTCCATTATTTTATTTGGTTTGCAAAACTAGAGTTGCTAGGAAAGAATGCACAATTTGAAGCCTTAAGCCTCAAGCTGAAGCTAAGCCAGTCCTTTTCCATTTTTGTTTTGTAATCTAGCCACTCTATCTAGCTTTGTTATCTCTATTTTTCTTAATTAAATCATGGCAGTTCGAGGCCCATAGGGTAACTCTTTTGGCCCACTCAACTTGACTCAACCTCTGCATGAACTCCCATGTAGTTCAAGAAAGAATTTCCCCAAATTCTTTGGTGATGGGATAGTTCACCTTGATGAACACATTGCAGCCTTCAACATAGCCTGTGGTGTTATAGGGGTGGAATTTTAAGACGTGACAGTCAGGATTTTTATGGAGACACTACAAGGTGCTATTGTAGACTAGTTCTACCATCTGAAAGCTAGATCAGTGACTAACTGGGATACACTTAAAGCCAAGTTTGAAGCAAGGTTCAAGCCCATAAAAGATGCACATGCCTTGCTGACCCAGCTCACTCAGATGAAGAGAGAGCCTCATGAGCCTATGAGGGATTTTATTGCTAGGTTCGATAACCTGAGGCACAAGATTACCATGGTAGCCTAGCCAACAACTTAGAACCTCAAATGTTTCTTCATCAACTCACAACTACCTGAAGTGAGTTTTTTGATGAGATGAGCTGGCCACATAGACCTTTCTACTGCTCGAGACTTGGATACTAAGGTAGAAGATGACCTTATCTTGGTAGGAAAGATAAGGAGAGATCCAAATAGAGGCAAACACTATTCATATTTTGAATACTCACCCATAGTTGCCACTAATCTAATGGTACAAAAGCTAGCAAATGTATTGCTAGCCTTGAAAAGGCAAATGGCACAAGGTATGTCTTATGCTCCTTTATATAAAGACATACCAAGGAGGACATTCCCTAATCATCCATATCAAGGCAACGCTACCAGAAGTCAAGGGCAACAAAATTTTCTTCCTCCCCCATAGAGGAATCTTGCCCTTGAAGCACCTCCAACCAACTCAGTAGTTGGATATCTAGAAACAGAACATGTTTCCTATTTCCAACCTGAGTTTGAGCAAAAAATGGCACTGATCTCTTCAGGGAGGATCTAGAAGAATCAGTTGGTGACTCCCACATTAGTTTCCTAAATTTCCAAGATGAACTCAGAAGTGAAGGTGAAGTAGTCGAAGGATCATATGAAGTGTTTACCAGGTCCAAGAACCAATCATCCTAATAGGCTGACAAAGAGAAGATAGAGGAATGACTCCAACCAACAATTTCAATTACTGAGTAGAGAACCCCTCTTCCTTTCCAATCAAAGGACCTAGTGATTGCCAAAGAAGTAAGTACATTGAAAATCTTTGCACCTTCTACTTCAAATTCGCAGATTAGTCCTCCCCCTCCCAAAAACCAAAAGGATGAAATCCCATCCTCTCTTCCAAAACCATCTAAGTCATTTTCCATGATTGATCATGTCAAGAAATCCAAAATTTAGATGACTGAGTTTGAATCCCTGCTATCCAATCCTAAGAAATTAAACATTGGTGGAGAACTAGGTGCACACCTATCTAAGGAAAATATTGTGATTACCCAAATGTCAGCCCCTACTACTCAAATTCTATTTGAGACTTTTGGCAGGGGTAATTGCTTCTTGACCATAGAGGATGATCATGTCTCAGTTGATGAAAGTCTTGTAGCTAGCAATCGAGGATTTGATCTAAACAAGGCATCAGAAGAATTAGTCGGGTGTAGTACAAATCAAGAAGGATCTTCCATCTTTGATGAAGAGAAATCTGATAGAAGATCAGCTTCTGATGATGCTTAGATATTGGAATCTAATGGCAACAATTCTTCCACAGCTGGATGTGAATCTCTATTGCTCAGATTAAAGACTGCTCAAGATGAAGAGATCAAACTCCTTCACACCAAAGGAGATGATGAGCTGATGGTTTGTGAGGGGTCTGATGGTGACAATCAAAGCATGTGTTGGACTCAACCAGTGGAACAACAAGCTATGGTGGTGGACCATACTGTTGTATTTCAAAGTTAGCAAAAGGAACTCTTCACAGGGAGAGCAAGGAGTTATGTCTTTTAGTTTGAAAACCATGTCCTACCATAGAGAAAGAAGAATAAAAGGCCAAGAGGAAGATGCTAAAATTTGGTTTCCTAGTTGAGAGCTCCATTCGCCCGTCACTATTTTTGGGGGAAAAATTATTTCCTATTGGTTTACCAAGATGGCACACTATTTTCACTACCTCTCAAGAAGCAGCATCTGAAACACTTCAACTCTTGAAGTATCAAATCATTGCATCTATAAATATGTATATTATTATATTTTTAATTCTATTTTGTTTTCATTTTTGATGCCTTCCATTTTTGGGTAACATGACTCCGTAGTCCAAGGGTACACATGAAGACACTAGAGATTCTGGATTCTAATCTCTTCAATTCTTTTTACAATTGATAGAAGTTCCCCAATTGGAGCCAGTTGTTGTCCCCCAAAAATATCACTCATATTTTGGGACAACATTTGAACTATTTTGGTCCTACAGAACAAAATTGTGTCTTCCCTATTAAAAATTTGTCTTGGGCATTCAAATTCCTCATTTTTCAAGCTTCTCAAAAATCTACAGACTCTACACGCTTGAATCTATAGACTCTGTAGGCTTGAATCTATGGACTCAATAAGAAGAGAAATCTATAGACTCAGTAGGAAGAGAAAATCTACGGACTCTACAGGCCAAGTTCAATGGGCTTCACAAGTTAATTTCTATGGACTCTGTAGGAAAGAAGCAAGATTTCAACACTTAGGTGAGCTCAAAGTTGGTTTAATGACTAGGTTTAACCAAAAGAGTTCATCGGTAAGCTTGTAAGCAAGGATTGAACTACTGAACCTTGAACCATTTTGGTTCAATGGGCTCAACAGGTTCAAAGGTTCAACATCAGCAGCAAGAGTTCAACCGCTTCCAGGTTAAAAGGCTTCTACATTCAGGTTCAAAGGCTTCTAAAGTTAGGTTCAAAGGCTTCTTCAAGCAAGTTCAATCAAAATAACAATTTTTTGAGGCTTGAACCATTAAATTGTTGAACCATTGAACCACTCGGGTTCAAGGTTCAACAAGTTCCATGCATTTGGTTTAATGAGGATCAAAAGGACTTAGCCAAATCAAAGAGAATTAACCATTAAACCGCTTTGGTTCAAAGGCTTGGTTAAATTCAATTGGTTTAATGCTTCAGTTCACTCAGTTAGTTCATCAAATGGTTCAACGACTTTTGGTTCAAAGCTTGGTTCAACAATTGGTTCAAAGGAGTGGTTCAATGCAAAGTTCAAGAGAGCCTCCCAAAGGAAAAGTGCCCTTATATAGGGCACTTGGTCGACAAAAGCACCCTTCACAAGGGTCATTTTTAAGGAAGCCACAAGGGTAAATTCTTTCAAATTTTTGTTTAAGGCATTTGAAAAAGACCAAGGCATAATTCTTTAATACTTTTGTCTGAAGGAATTCCTTTAGACAAAAAGTCTGAAAGAATTTAGAAAGGCTACGAGAAGAAATCCTGAAGGAGTTTCTCAAAGCCAAAGAACAAAGCAATAATTCCATAGACTTTTTGTCTGTGGGAAATTGTCTGGGGACATTTTGTCTGCAGGAAAATGCCTGAGGAAAAAATTTTGTGGGAAAGCTCCGAAGGATGTTGAAGACAAAAGGCCACCAAAAGACCTCGAAGGGTAGGTACCCTTGTGGGGGACTCTCGGCTACCAAATTAAAAGACACTTCCCAAAGATGAAGGGTCACCTTCCCTTTGAGAGGATGTAAAACAAGAAAGGTAAAGAAAGCCCAAGGGGTGACATGCCTGAAGATGTCATAGTTAAGAATGGTTAACTAGCGGTGACAGGTGCGTGGATGTCAAAGCTGTGACAATAAAATAGCCATTGATCCTTGTAAGTTTAAATCTACAAACCTGAATACATTCAAAGGCTTTAAGGCCAAAACCAGTAGGAAGCAACTAAGGAACAAAACATCAAATTGAATCCACCACCCAATTTAATTAACCAAAAAAAGAGGAATGATGAAGAAGGATCAGATCACTAGATGGACCTTGAAAGATGTAAACTTTCAATAGCGTGACTTGTTTCTTTGCATTGAGAAAATAAAATGGGTATATGCCCCTAAATTCCAACCTATCTTAACAAATTTCAATGCAACATGATGTTTTACTATTCCCGAGTCCTTCTTAAAGAGGCTATATAAGGGACTCTCTTTTATTGTAAATATCTCTATCTGACAATCAGAAATGAAACTCTGCCCAAATTGAAAGGCATTATACAGACTTTGAGCTCAGATTGTTGATCATATTTTGTTATTGGAATAAGAAAGCAAGTGACTTTTTAGACTTTGTGCTGTGATATCTTTGTCATTGGGGAAACTGTTATTATGTCTTTTTCCTTAATATATTTTTTGTTCCTTTAATTCAACAAGTAGAATTAGTGAAAGTAGTCAAGAAGGTGTCCGAAAGTCAACTGTGGAGAGACATTGTGCCCCCATAATTGCCTTTAGTGTGTTTTATTTTTGTTTCTATGTAAATGACCTTAGGATGACTTTGTGGCCTCATCATCCTTCGTATCTCACTCTTGAGCAATTCAAGCGGAGACTTTGTGCTACATCTAAATTTCTTGGTTACTACGTCCTTGGTTACATTTTGCAATTACTACTAGGAGTATTCTTGTGGTTTGCTGAATATTAATTCTAAAAAAAGAGGAGTGCTTTCTATCATTTCCCTTGAGTTTTTTCCTTTGATTTACACACATCATCTCTAAAGAAAGAGAGATGGATGGTTTGTCCTACCCTTGAGTATTATTATATATATATATATATATATATATATATATATATATATATATATATAGGGAACCTCTACTTGATGAGAGGAGAGATTAGTCCCCTTTTGATGTGGTAAACCTACACATTTGGATGACCAATCTCCCTAATTTGGCTGATCAGACCTATTTTGTTTATCAGTATGCTAATCGACAAAATATTCAACCAACTAATTATGGATAGTGGTGTTGATTATTCAATGCTAGTGTTAAATTTTTGATGTTAGTGTCCTACACTATGATCTAATTTTTATGGTAGTGTCTAACACTAAATTTCATATAGTTATTAATATCATATCATATTTACATTCTAAAATTATATTGATTTGATACTGATGTGGATTGCTTTCATGGCTTGTGTTTGCAGAAAGATGTTCACATTGATGAGTTTGGCATGAGTGACATATGTCAACCATGGTAGATTTATATTTATATGATGCCAATTGGGATATTATTAATCAAATAGGTATTGGGAATGTGGACCAATTAGGTATAATTGATTATGATGTTCACTTGATGACAACTTTAACTAATAGGTAGAATGTTGATAATTTTTCATTAGGACTCCTCTCAGAGGAGATGACAGTCATATTAGAGGATGTGTATAACATTTTTAATTTAACTATCAAATGGGAGAAGAATCAAGTGTTAAAAAATGGTAATCTATGATATATACATAAATCATATGAATATTTTATGGGTCATCAAGAGAGTTATGAGTGCCCTCTAGCATGGTCCATTTAGAGGAAATAGTTTGATCTAATGTTTCATGTTCTTGAAAGTTCTTATATTTTTTGTTAGATTCTTTTATAATTATATATGGTGGTTGGGTTGTTATATATTAATGTATGTATCATATTTTCCAAAACACTGATGGACAGTATCCCAAATATTCTTGGGGGCACACCATAGTATCCCATTCGAATATATATTTATAAATATTTTATTTAGAGACCCATGGTGATGGATTGGTTATTTCCACTATTTTACATGTATGCAAATACATGTATATTTTACTTTTATGGCCTATCAATGACCCTCTTGCTAGATGGACCCACTCAAAATTATTTGTTGCATTATGGGGGTTACCCTATTATCAAGTGTAATTTACTTTAGAGTATACCCTCATAATAGAGTGATTGACACCGGTAGATATTATCTAACTTATTTATAGGATCTTTTATGGCTGGTTGAGGGTTGGTGATAGTTACAACATATTCATGTTAGTATTTAGTTAGTTAAAATAGTTCCTAGTGTGTATGAGTACTGACATTTTGATCATATTTTTCATCATTTTGACATTATAAATGATGTCTTATCAAATCCATATCCTTGGCATTAGACCATGAGATTTTGGCATAGGCCCAATGATAGACCTACTCCCATAGATGTAGATATAAAATTGTTTCTAGTTATGTAAATGGATCGTATTAATTTATTGGCATATGGAGATGATGTCAGGGGTTCAAAATCATACACTTAGTGTTGATCTATGTACTAATGGTTCTTTCTGTTTCTTATGATTATTGACACTATTGTATCTATTGATTCACATTATATAGTTGTAGAAGGTAGAAATGCAGGTTCAACCATACATCCACAACTATTATATTAGGTATTAATCAAACTGGAATGTGGGTATAGTAATTGTATTTGATTTAAGTTTATTGTATTTGGTAGATTATATTGAGAGATATATCTAATTTATAATGTGACTATTTTGAGTGCAATAAACTAGGAGTGTGTTACCATGATTGATCATTTTATGCAATATTATTATCCAGTGTCCCTAGGAAATTATAGGTGACATGTTTCTAGAGTGTGTTATAGAAATTGTTGGTTCACATGTACTAATTTAGTATCACTTAGACATCACGATGGATGCATAGAATACAATGGCCATTGAGTGAGATGAGGTAAATGTATATTTAGAAAGGTGATCCATTCTTAAGAGGAACACCATAAATATTATGCATACCTTGGTTAACATGTATGAATATTTATGACATGAGCACAAGTGGACCCAATGTGACTTAGAATCCCACAAGGAGAGATTTTGAGTGTGGTATTACTCTCGAGATCCATAACAAGATGTTGGAGCTTCATCATTGAGAGTGATTAGGTTCATATACTATTATAGTGATTATTCATAGACACCTAGAGATATGCCACCAATATATTATAAAACTTTGTATCATTTATTATATAGATATGAGAGAAATGTTCTTAGAAATTTTAAATAATTTATATATTTTATTTATAAAATTGTATTGTATATGAGATGTGTATGGTTTTATTATTTATTTTATATGTTTTTTGAGTTAAATATTGATGTTATCATCATATATAATTAAATCTATTTAGAAATAAAAATTCCTAATGATAATGATTAAGTTGAAACTAAATATTTATTTCCATTATCTCATCTCACTATGTGGAGAAAATAGATGTTGATTCATGATACTAAGACACACATGCTAAATTTTTACTTCCACTACATGAACCTATTATATATTAACCAAGAAATGATTCCTTGATAGGATGAATGTTGGAAATATCAACCATTGTAGATCATGTCATGTGGGATTGATTTATTCCAATAGCTTGTTTCTACATAGAGTGATACACCATTTTATCTAAGTGAGGAGTTTCATTAGATGTTTGAACACTGTAATAATAATATATGGAAGAAATATAAGATAAATACTTAGATTCCTTATTCATAAATTTAATAAATCTTCTATCTTCCAACTATGGAAACTTGTGTTGTAAATCATAACACTCATTGTTAAGACATTTATCAATACCATGATAAGTGAAAAAATGCTTTCATTTTATATTTTGTGATATGTGTGGTGGATGATAATAGTTTGGAGGAAGAGTAAACAAATGTTTGTCCAAAACTATATTCACTAAATCATGTGGTTGATCCTTAATTCAATCAAATTGAAGGCTTTTTTGTTTTTGTTAGATGTAGAGGTGCTAGTTGTAGGATATAGTCAATGTGTTGATTCCTTCCCTCTATGATTTACTTTCATTATCTAATATTTACTATACATACTTGTAAATTACTTAGGAACCTCTATAATTTTTTACTTTCCTTTGTAATAATGGTTAATAATACCTTCGCCTCTTAACAAGGATGTTTCTAATTATGTATTGTAATTTCATGAATTGACATGCATATTTGTATACATCCACATATAGTTTATCAAATGAAGTTTAATATTTATGTAGATCTATCTCTATTAATGGAGAAAGAAGAACATTACAAAATACAAGTCGCACCTCCAAATCATAGGATCTATATGTCAAAGAATACAATTCATCCTTGAACCTAATATTATAATTTATAAAATTCTCATCATTTTATTTTTGTAAGTATTTTAATAATTTTAAATATTATAGAACTAATACATAAATTAACACTCATATCACTTGATGTATGTAATAAAATAATTATATATTTTTTAACATAACATAACTTTGTATAACTATTATGTTAAACATCATTTTATATGATTTTAGTTGACATATCATTCATATTATGTTGAATTTGACCACATGAATCTTCATTACATGAAAGAAATGCCATTTCACTATTTTTTTCTCTATGTATAAAATGTAAAAATAAACATGAAGTGAATGGGAATACTCCTCTTCATCAATGCAAATATTGTAATAATTATCATTCCAATCCAAACTAGCATAGTCATTTGATTCACATTCATTTGCATCATGCATAATACTATGACTATTTCTATCATTTTTGTATTTTTAATCTAAATAAATAGTATATTAAAGTTTACACGTGTATTTTTTAGAATTGAAGAGATAAAAACGTCTTTTTTTATTTCATTTTATATAAATAAAAAAAGTGTCATAAATTATAGTAATGTAATCACTCTTTGGTAAATAATTTATGCATTCAACATAGGCATCATTTGATAAAGGAAACATGCATTCATAATTTTTCATACACATATGAGGAGAATGTTTGATGCATGCAAAATCAACAATTTCAATAACATGTGTCTTTCTATTTGCAAGCATGTATACTTTATATTATTAAGTATGATGTAATGTTGTAAGAATTTTAAATAAAAACTAAGATTTTTTGTAAACAATGCATCATGATATTGTACATCAAGAAATATGGAAGACATAAAAGAACTAGGAACTTCATACTCACTTTAGACATATGGCGAATAACTAACATAATCATAATCATAATTATTGATGAAAGTCTGTATGTAATAATGAATAGTTCTATTAAACTTAACTATATCATTTGTCCATTAATTATGTTAACTATAATAAAAATCATGATTTTTGTCATGTCTTACTAGTTATTAAATCTTCATAAACAATGTATTGATTCTTGTGAAGATTGAATAATGCATCTAGAGGATGAGGTTCTTAAGGCTATTCACCATGGGGACTCTTTTTGATATTTTAAACCTAAAGAAACCCAAAGGGAAAATAAAAACATTTAGGGGAAATATGAGAACAAACATCACTTATGCTAAACCCATAAAAAAATAAGATATAAATAATTAATAAAATAATTATAAACATTAGAAAATATGAATCTTGAAGTAACATAGGGTTTTGATGCAATTTTAGCTTAGGGGACAGGTTCACCATAACGTTTTATCAAAAATGGGTTGTAAATATATACCCTACATAAATAAAAACATTGAATCTATTAATCCAAAATTAAGATGTAAACAATTTAATATAGTATTTAATATAAATTCATTCATGTATGTGCAATAAATATAGCAATAGTTGTACAAATATGGGATTTAGAGTTAAGGGAGAGCATATCTTATTTTCTTGATGAATTATGGACTTTAAAAACTATCTAGGTTTTTTTAATGATCACTACCCAAATATATATTTTG